>CAUYSK010011488.1:0-61290 GCA_963575035.1 Avahi laniger | reverse complement strand
CAGCCTGAGCAAGAGCAAGACCTCGTCTCTACTAAAAATAGAAATAAATTAATCGGACAACTAAAAATATATAGAAAAAATTAACCGGGCATGGTGGTGTATGCCTGTAGTCCCAGCTACTCGGGAGGCTGAGGCAGAAGGATTGCTTGAGCCCAGGAGTTTGAGATTGCTGTGAGCTAGGATGATGCCACGGCACTCTAGCCCAGGCAACACAGTGAGACTCTGTCTCAAAAAAAAAAAAAAAGAAAAAGAAAACCAGAGTCAGTTATTAAGAAACTGACTTATTAGGAAAATAACTTATTAGGAAACTTATTAGTAGCTTATTAGGAAAATTTAATGTACCTTTTTTCTTTGTTGAAATCTTTGTTTCCCAAAATTTGTCATTTGATTTTCCTCACAGTGAATTTACCTTAGTCATGTACCAATTGTATTATTTTTATTTAAAAATACTTTTTTACTGTCCCCAAAGAATAATGTCCATAAAAACCACAGATTCGATGTGCTAGCTGTATTTGATAATGAAAAATGCAATAAATGCAAAACTATCATATACTACTATTATTTATGCATCACATAAAATTTCATATACCAGTAGTAATATATATATATACTATAATTTGAGAAATGCTGTGAGAGGATTAAGCCCCTGAGTCTCCTCAGGCATGGCTTGTTACATAGTTACTTTGCCATAAGAAAAGGTCGGTTTTGCCAATGGCAGATATATATGTAGAGTCAGAGACTACACATTTTTTTTTTTTTAATTTTTTCTTTTTGGAGAAACTGAATAATTCAGAGTTAACATGGCAATTTTGTTGTCTAGGCTTTGCAAAGTGTCTTTGGAGGATGGCTCACTGCTTTCTTCAGGAAAGGATAAAGATAGAGTATGTAACAGGAGCCTTTAGCCTCTCCCAGAACACTGTCTTTGAGTCTGAAGGGGACACCAGTTCTGTTTTGGTACATTGCATTTATTGGACCATATAATTTAGATTGGCAGTTTTATAAAGAATAAAATATTCAATGGTAGGTTATTAATAAAAAGAAAATGAACTAAAGCAAATAGGATTGAAGGTGCAGCATATATTCTGCAGTGGGAAGTAGCAAGGCCTGTTGTCTGAGCTGAAATGTCTGAAGCTGCTTACAAATGCCTTTTGTGACCGAAGTAATAAAACATATTTTTTCTTGGGGAAGACATTTTTTAGGCTTAAGTTGGGAAAATGAAACCCTTGACACATTTTTGAGGTCAGAGATATTGTTTGTTAAATGTCTGCAAGCCTTCAGGCAGATGGTTTGCAAAACAGGGTGCAATCAAAGAGGTGCTCAGTGGTGTTCCTTGTGCCAGTGGCCTGGAAACCAGCCTGAGGAACAGACCATCAGCACAGCTGGACTCCAGCCCTGGCTTTGAGACCCTGCACAATTTACTCACCACTATGGAACTGGTATCAAGCCTCACTACCCAGAGAAATTCCATCCCTTTTGGAATAAGATTAGAAAATAAATTTAATAAACAATAGTGCATCTGCTCATATCCTGTGATTCTACAGAAAGTCTCCATTGCACTGTCAAACAGCATCTGGGGTATAACATGAGTCTAGCTGTGAAGTACATCAAGTTTTTTGTTTTGTTGTAAATTAATAGATTATTTTTCAATTTAGGTTTACCAAAGAACTGAGCATAAAGTACAGAGAATTCCCATACACTCCTTGACCCCACTCACAGTTTTCTCTATTAGTAATATCTTGCATAGGTATGGTACATTTGTTACAATGGATGAACCAACACTGATATGTTATTATTAACTACAGTTATTATTAACTATAGTCCATAGTTTATATTAGGGTTCACCCTTTATGTTTTACAGTCATAAGGGTTTTGATGATTTCATGTATCTATCATTACAATATCATACAGAACAGTTTTATCACCCTGAAAATTCCCTGTGTTGTATCTACTCATCCTGCTCCTCTTCCCTTTGACACCTGACAGCCACTAATCTTTTTACCGTCTCCATAGTTTTGCCTTTTCTAGAATGTCATATGAATGGAATCATATAGCATGTATCATTTTCAGATAAGCTTCTTTACTTGGCAATATATATTTAAGTTTCTTCCATGTTTTTTTGTGGCTTGATGGCTCATTTCTTTATATTGTTGAATGATATTCTATTGTAAGGATGTATCACAGTTTGTTTATCTATTTGCCAATTAAAGGACATCTTGGTTGGTTCCAATTTGGAGCAATTATGAATAAAGCTGCTATAAACACCCGTATTCAGAAATTTTTGTGGATATAAGCTGTCAATTCATCTGCTTACCTAGGAGCATGATTGTTGATCATATGGTAAGACTATATTTAGCTTTGTAAGAGATGCCAAACCGTCTTTCAAAGTGCTTGTGCCATTTCAAGGTCATCTCTGTGTCTCTTCTCCACCTTTTATTTATTTCCCAGGTGACCAGGGCTCTCCATATGGTATTCACCAAGCTGAATAATACCCAATATCTCACCCCAGCTCCTTTCCAAAAGCACATGCAGATCTCATTTCTTTAGAACACTAATCCTAGCTAGGAAAACAGGTAACACTAGGGAGCATTCAGATAGTATTTACTACGTACAATTAACTTCCACATAAAATTTTTCTTTCAATCTCAATTCTCTGATGAGGGTTTATTTCCTCCAATTTGAAGATGAAGAAACTGAGATTTAGGCAAAGTTAACACAGCTAGTTGGTGGTGGAGATGGACTGAACATTCCTCAACCATTTTGAATCTTGTCTGAAATCTGAAATAAGGAAAAATGCAAATTAAAAAAGACTACAAATAAATTAGTTACTTTTCCTAATTCAATCTGGAAATTTTAATAGCCCACTTGGCTGACGTGTGACTCTTCCAGACAGCACTGTCATTTAAAAAGTTGATGTTTCTAATTCCATAACCCAAAATAATAATTAACCGTGGTTATTTTATTCATTAGAGCATGCTTTCATGACCAAGGTGACCAAACATGCAACTAGTCAGACAACATACGCTATTTAAAAATTCCTTTTACTCATCTTTAAGTAAAACAAAGATGTAGTGATGTTCCTAAAACTAGAGAAAGTTATTAAGGGGGATATGGTCTATCAGGGAGGAACATTTTATAGGATTATTTGTAAGCTTGAAAAGGAATCTTTTTATGTAGAAGTTAATTGTTCATATAAAATGTCATATAAATGTTTAAATCATTTTCTATTCCAAACATAATAGATGAAGGTTCTGAAAATTAATATTGAAATTAGAGTTTCATATTTGAAATGGAAAAAGATTAAGAATATTCCGGCACAATTCTGACACTTTGTTTTAATTAAATGAGTCCACATAGATATTCCTTGATCATTCCTTTTGTTTCCTTGGAATATCCCCAAACCCAAGTGGTTCTTAACCAGTGCATAGGTTCCTAAACACATTCAACATATTACTCCCAAATAATAAATTGTTTGGAAATGCTCATGTGGATTCCTTTGCCTTTTTGTGCTTCTCCCATCCAACTCTATTTCTCAGTGGGAAATTTATAAATTTATAAAACTTGTAAATTTATAAATTTATAAAATATCAGTGGGAATTTATAAATTTCTCTATTTAGCACCTGAATTAGTTTCCTAGGACTATCAGTACAAAGTAGCACAAACTGGGCGGCTTAAAACAGCAGAAATTTATTGCCTCACCATTCTGGAGGCCAGAAGTCTTAAATCAAGGTGTTGGCAGGTCCATGCTCCCTTCAAACCTGTGAGGGAGAATCCTTCCTTGCCTCTTAGATTCTGGTGGTCTGTCAGTAATCTTTGGTGCTCCTTGGCTTTCAGCTGCATAACTCTAACCTCTGCATCCATCATGACTTTCTCCTTTTGTGTCTTTTTGTCTTGTTAAAGGACATCTGTCATATTACATTATTGGCTCATACTACTCCAGTATGACCTCCTTTTAACTAATTATTTCCACAACAATGCTATTTCTAAATAGGGTCACATTTTGAGGTATTGGGCATTAGGATTTCAATATATCTTTATGTGCATGTGTGGGGGACAGGGGAGGAAGTGCAATCTATAATAGCATATTTTTCTCTTTTTTCTGAGAACATAAACTTTCTTCTTAAGGAAAATTTCACCTTTCATATTTTAGTAATCTAATTATAGGGTGTGTGTTCAGCCTCCATACTAGTACTGAGTACTGACTCAGTACTCAGAGGTAGCTGGTTGGCCGAAAGGTTGGAATGTAATTGAATCTGTACCTATCAGAATCCTTTCTTAGGATTTTAAAAACTGGATGTAGGAAAAAGATTTATCTTTCTCGGTGATGAAAGTCATATGAAATATGGGACATGTTGACACCTGTTTCTTGACTCATGGAGAAAGTTAGTCTCAGAGAAATAGTAGAGAAATAGAGGCAAGAGATATAAGAAAGCCCTTTTGGCTGCAATTATATATAGTTGCTTTATGCTTCAGCTAATTTGAAGAGTTGGTTTTCTTTTGTTTGCAAAAGAAAATGTACGTGTGTGTGTGTGTGTGTGTGTGTGTGTGTGTGTGTGTGTACATATATATGGGTCCTTTGTCAGATATATGTATTTGAAAAATATTCTCCCATTTAGTGGCTTGTCTCTTCACTATCTTAATTTTTTTTTTGAATGAACTGTGGTTATTAAATTTCAGGTAGTCTAATATATCTTATTTTTTTAGTTATTTTAAAATATATTTTGAGGCTGTATTATATGGTACATGCATATTGAAAATAATTATATATTTCTGTTGTATGGAAAATTTTATAATTATAAATGGCTCTCTTTTTCTAATAATGCTTCATGTCTTAAACATGGCTGTGTCTGCATTAGTATACCTACACCATCTATCTTTCAATTAGGGTTTAGATAATTTTTTCATTCTTTTATTTCCTATTATTCTATGTTCTCACATTTGTTTCATTATAAGAGCCATATAATTATTATTTGAGTCTCATACTTGGAGCATTCAGTTTATTTTTATTTAATGTTATTGCTGATACATTTTACATTTGTAATATCACTATTTGTTTTTTAGTATCCTATCTAATCTGTGTTATCTTTTCTGTCCTCTTAAATTGTTCAAATATCTTTTATCATTCCATATTTTGTTCCTTATTATCCTGTTACCTATGTATTCTTTTACTCTTCTTTGGTTGGCTATACTAAAGATTATAGTATGCCACATTGAATTATTAGAATCTAATATAAACTAGTACTTTTACTACTATATGTACACATAAGTTTTGATCAAGTCTTATTTACCATACAGTAGTAACATTCATTGGGTGTCGGGCAGGTGGGGTGGGGATGGGTATATTCACGCCTAATGGGTGCAGTGCTCACCATCTGGGGGATGGACATGCTTGAAGTTCTGACTCAGGTGGGGTAAAGACAATATATGTAACCTAAACATTTGTAACCCCATAATATGCTGAAATAAAAAATTTTTAAAAAGCTTAATTTTACTACTTCCTAAAAAATTTAGTGGTCTTAGAACATTTAAATCCATTTATTCTGAAGGTAGAACAAAGAAACGAAATTGGCCTTTAAATCAAGAAAAACATTCTTAGTATCATGAGAGAAGTTTTAGTTTTTATAAAAGAGAATAAAAAAACTGAGCTAAAAAAAGAACTAGATGAAATGAAAAGTATGTAGTTGAGATATGCAGTCCTAGGAAATTAAAATTTTTAATGGTAGAATTAAAATTCACACTGGAAAAGGTAAAAAATAAAACTGTATGGAAAAAGAAATGAGTGAGATAGAAGACAGATTTTAAAAGTGGTCTTAGAACTAAAAAGAAAGAAATAATTTAAAAGTAATGGGGGTAATGAATATGGAAAACAGATAATACATATCCAATTTTTTAATAACTTTCATTTTTGAGGTAGAAACAAATAGAACAGAAGCAACATCAGATATAATTTTTTTTCATCTGTGTTCCTGGTAAAAGCATTACAAAGAAACTATTGCTAGAAGAAAACTGGCAACATTTTTTTAAGACTAAAATTGGAACAATGTGTTCTAATTAGACCAAAACTCAGAATCCGAATCTACCAGTGGATTCGGATACATGTATGCTTTTCTACTTGGTCTTTTCTGCAAACATTTATTTGCATGGAAGTTAAGGCACTTCTAGGGATTTCAAATCCAGGGATTTGTGAAGATAAGGAGATACTGGAATTCTTTCTGTAAATAGGCTCAGATCTCTATTGGACAAAAGCAGGTATAGCAGAGGCCAATGAATGTCTTGCCTGATTAACTACATTTTACAATATTGGAGGATGTGTCCCAGTTTCCTGTGGAGGTCATTGCTAGAAATCATTCCCAGATAGTCACCCAGGAGTCGTGTGGGTATCTAGCAATGAGTTGTAAGAGACATAATATAGAATTCTTTAACACGTCAGCTCAAGCATAATCCTCTCCATTTTAGCATAATCTACTTTGTATGAACTAGGACATGGATTGCTGACAGTTGAGTTCCAGTTCTGAATTTGTTCTGGAGTTTCAAATTCATGGTACTGTATGACATTAAATTTCCAGCCCTTTAATAAGAAAGAGTTTTAGCTCAAAGCCATCAAATCTATAAAAAAGCTTTTATATATTTATTCATTTTTTAATTTTCCCAAGCACCTAAGCAATGGCAACTGGAATGACTTGAGCACTATGAATGGAGTTCCAGCTTAGAGTGACATTTCTGTGATATAAATGAGCCCTAAGGTTGAAAATCATTGGTTCAGCTAATTCAGTGGTAAACACAAGGGATGATTCATGGATGTACATAAACGCACTAAAGAATTCTGGAAATACCTGGGAGACAGAAATCCTGTGAAAAATTATAACAATTGTGATCAAGCATTTTGAGCTTCGTTCAGTTGAGATGTTAGTGTTAATGTTAACAGGACCACATCTATAACCATAAGATAATAAAGTCCACTATTCTTAGGTTACACAAAGTAACAACAACAAAACAAACTTCTAGAAGCATCTAAGAAAGCATATCATTCAGGATTCAGTTGCTAGAAACAACAACAACAACAAAAACATTGCAACTATGTTAAATGGAAAAGGATTGAATATAGGAATTATTTTTGGAAGGTTTGGAAGAGTAGGCTTTTGGCTAGCCTTCTAGGTAAAAACTGCCTAAATAACACTCCTGCACTGGGCCACAAAGGGAGCTAGTACTGGCGTCATAATCAGGAAGGGGAGAAATCAGTTGGTTACCATTTGAAGTCTTCTAAACTTCAAGAATATATTTCTATAGCTGCAATGCAGGGATCAGAAAGCTGCCACAACTGCTGCTAAACTCTCATACAGCTGGCCACTGGATCTTGGATTCCGATTCAAGAAAACCCAGTGTATTTATCTGTAAATGTGTTTACTGATAGCAACAACCAAAACAAGGAAAATGACCTCCCCCTTACTTCTACCATCTAAATATCATGCTTAGAGTGCATCTAATTGGTGAAATGTAACTCGCATCCAGATTCCTAACAATAAAGAAATTGGGGAAGTATAATTTGTAGATTTCTAGTCTTTGCAGTACTGAAAAGTGAGCTAAAATAAAGCTGTAAATAGGTTTTGAGTATCAACTTACCGTACCTGTCATGGCAGGCTAAACTTGTTATCAACAAAACAATAAAAATTAGGTCGGTTTTTGTAAAACAGAATGCTAGTAAACAACATTCAACAAAATCCTTGACAGAATTTTGAAAGGAGAAGATAGTGACTTAAGAATTATTTAATATCTTCAGCTAATTTTCTTTCCTTTGTAAAAGACATTCTTGGATATCAAGCATTCAAAAAATGGCACCCTCATGTGCTCTTCTATTAAAAAAAATACTTAAGGATTACATTTGTCCAAAGGAAAGATAAAATGAAATGAAAATCTCGAGAAAAGAAAATTTTTGGTATAAAGTGATTTATTAATTTTTGGGGGGTTATCTGTTGATTGAGATCTCCGTTCCAGGGACCCAGTTGGATCATGTGTTGTCAGGTGGATCCTATAGCCCAGGTTGGAATTTGGCCCTTTATATTTCCTTCAATAGTTTGTTTCTGTTTCTGCTGCCTCCATAATAGCAGGAAAAGTATCTCTCACTGTTTATCCCACAGTATAGATGAGGACCACTTAAAACCACCGTGGCTGTCATTCTCTGCTTGCTATTGCTAACAATAACTAAACAACTTATTAGTACAAAGTTGGGAAGTTGGGATGTAGAGCTTTTGCTTCTATCTACAAAAGCAAAACTACATGTAGAGAAGTCATTTTACTTCCAAGGAAGTTTAGTCATGTTTTTCCTGACCTATAAGGCTCTTATTGAAAGATCTCAGTCTTGGTGTGCTATATTTTAAATTAGAAAAGATTAATAAAACAGCCATGGTAGATTTTATCTCTCATCAAGCCTCCCTTTATATTACCTTCTCTCTTGTCTCCATGAATATTTCCCTAAAATTCAGTGCCTGCGTTATCATCAGCAATGTGCACAGTGAAATGGCATGAAATGCACTAATATAAAATAATACCTATATAAAGGTAGTGAGTATAAATGACTTTTTTCTATTTTCTATGTTCATTAAATTTTCTATACTGAAATTATCATTTATAAATAATTCATTAAATTTTTAAAAAGGTACCATACCATTTTACTATGATACTATTATAGTTTTCTTCTTTCCATCACTCTGTGTTAAAAAAAAAAAAACTGTACAGTTATTCACACATTAAGAATGGTTATGAATATTGGGATTATGGGAAATGTGTGCTTTCCTATATTTTTGATTGTTTTCAGTAAACATGCATTAAATTTTTAATCTTAACAGCATCTTTAAAAGCCAATTTTATGATACTATCAGTGAACTTTGATGAAAGTTTTGGTTCAGGACAACACAGGAGAACTCCTAATTTTAGAATTGGGTTTTTCCTTGCTGAATTAGGGAGTGGGCCTCTGATTTTAAGCTTTTCATGGTTTACTCTATGTCATTCAATATAAAAGTAACATTTCTTGAAAATAAAGTGTGAAAACCATTTGTTTAAATAATATGCATTTTTTTCTTGGGGTAAAATGACCTGGTGAATCCATTTTAAAATTTATATTCAGTCAGCTGTACTTAAATTTAAATCTAAATAACATAGCCATAGTTCATGTAGAATAGTACTGAATTCTGTGAATGCTTGTATTTGTTGCCAAATTTTTAATGTGAAATAGAAGCCAAACAGGGATTTTCTGTAGCCTTATGAAACTTAATGGATGTATACACACATCAATAATAATATATAATATTAAAGGTGTTATTACTAAAGAAGCAATTGGACTCTTGAGTGGAATGTACTCTGTGTGTGTATATATATATCTCATAAAAACTTCTATAAAATCATGTAGAGTCATAAAATGCCTTCACAAATGTGTGTGTAAAGTGGAGCATGTGCTCTTCCACTTTTTCATTTACTTCCGTCACTTTTTTAATTTCCATCAAAGATACATAAACAGGACTGAACCTGGAAAAAATTTTAAAATAGATGGATTTTCTTCAACTATTTCACCTACTTGCTAATTGCTCTTCTTTACCCAACTCCTAGTACATTCCAGGGGGGGTGTCTCTTCTAGATTTACTGCCTCAAAAACTGCTCTTTACTAACCATAATGTTAGAAATTGTCCGGTAGCTGAATTCCTACTAAATTATAGATCATTTAAACAGATCAAATACAGAATGCCTGGCGCATTGGAACTTTAAAAGAGGAGTATCTAGGGCACAGTAAAAAATAACAGTATCAACAATAAATGGGTGTAGATTCAAGACATGTAGATATAAAGTTTGATCTTTTTATTGATTAACTTTTTGAGCTTGAGGAAGCCACTTAAACCCTCTGAGTTTTAGTACCCTCATCCAATGAAGATAATGAAACCTTGTAGTTCGATTATGAACAATAACAATCTAGCTGACTTTTCACACAGGGCCTGTCATATAGCAGGCACTTGGTAAGTATTCCTGCACTCACTATTGAATCACTGAATCCACAGAAACAGAGTTCTAAGGATAACATTTCAGATGTTACTTGTAACCAGCAGAGAAGGATATTTTGTATTTTTCATCCGGCAAGAAAGATTGACTAGAGGCACTGGTGAGGATATAATTTTTGGGAGGCTATTCTGGGCTTTGTTCTATAACTCTATATTTATGTTCATTTCAGTGATCTAGTGACCATATCTAGTTTAGCAATCTTTTACATTTCATGTTTATTTATGTCCTAAAATTATTTCTCATGAAAGACGAAACTGTGGGATGTGAGGACATTGTAGTAGCATTACCGAAGATTGTTTATGGATAGCTATCCAGTTTAGTTATTCCCATGCTTGGTAATCTCTACAGTGCATCATTGTGACCAGCAATAATGTTTGGGTGCTGCAGAACACAGCTGATGAACACACTTCCTAAGCCTCCCTGTTGCTGAACTCAGCCAAAAAGCTGCTCATGAGTCTAAACAGATGTTTCTGTTGTTTAGGCCAATGAAGTTTATAGAGTGCATGTTTATCTTTCAAAAGAGAATGTGGAGAGTTCATTCAGTCTTGAGATCCAATCTTTCCGGAGGTTGGACTGCCTAGTAAAGTTGCAACAAAACTGGATGAGCACAATCAAGTCATTTGGGGGCTATCAGAAAAGATGGTCCTTTACTAGTTGGTAGGAAAGAAATAAGACACATGGAAACAAATTTGCCTTAAAATGGTTGATATTTTAAAAGACAGAGCCTGGATGATAGCTTGCATTTTAATAAACTTACTGCATCTTCAGTATAGCTAATACTTAGGAAATGTTCTCCGTATCAATTTAGTAGACATGAAATGAGCACAAATCATCAGAATTTCCCTCACATATTTCATATGGTTAAAATAAAATTATCTACACAAGGAGAAAACTATCAAGGAAATGAAATTTTCATATATCATTTATGTGAATCATCTCTGATTTAAAGTGTTGGCCACAGAAAAAGCAGATTACTTTTCCAACTCAGCATTTGTCTTCTAACAGTTTAGCAAGAAAGATCTATGGCAGTAGTCATTTGCAATGCAGTGCTATGAAATATATATAAGCTCTACCCTAGAACATTTGTTTTTGTATTACCAAACATCAGATTACTTTCTTGTTTTAAAGGATTGAAAAAAATAGTGGGAGGAAGGGCCCTGTTATCCATTATAAACACAGAAAGGAATGGACAGTACTCTGAACTTTGTCAGCGCTGAGCATGGGTACATCACAGAGCATGACTAAAAGCCAGGGCTAGAATCACGAGTGTGTGATCCATGCTTAGTAGGGCCCAGTGCTTGATTTAATGCTCTGTTGTCACTGTCTTAAAATTATTAATACTTTTTGGACAATGGGTCCTACGTTTTCATTTTCCACTGGACCCCTGAAATTTTATAGCTGGTCCTGCTAAGAGCACTATATCATTCAACTTGAGTGAGTAGAGCAAAGTCACATGGGGAGTTGAAAAGGGTTGATGGTGTCTGGGCTGAGCTGAGGATCCAGTGGTGAGTAGTGAAGGTCAGGAGGTAGAGGAGTCCAGTCATACCAGGAGTGTCCATGGAGTGCTGGAGGTGCTAGCAGGTGTCAAGAGACAGCTTTCTAAGCACACTGCTCCCAGGGCAGGGTTTTAAGTGTGCCTCGAGTCACTAGCCACAGCATGTATTTTAATCCTTTCCATTGATTATGCAGACTACTGTAGTAGTTTTCCAGGGCTACCATAACAAACATCCACAGATGGCTAAAACCACAGAAATTTATTTTCTCACAGTTCTGAAGACTGGAAGTCTAAAATCAAGGTGTCTTCAGGGCTGGTTCCTTCTGGAGGCTCTCAAGGAGAATCTGTTCCATGCCTCTCTCCTTGGCTTCTGGCACTTGCCAGCAATCCTATAGTTCCTTGGCTTGTAGACGCGTCCCTCCCATTTCTTCCTATCTTAACATGCACATGGTGTCCTCCCTTGTGCATCTATGTTTCTGTATCCAGATTTACGTTTTCTTATAAGGACATTAGTCATAAGTCACAAGGACGTAGGGCACACCCTAACCAGGTATGATGTCATCTTAACTTGATTACATCTGCAAGGACCCTTTTTCCAAATAAGGCCTCATTCAGAGGTTCTGGGTCAACATTAATTTTTAAAAGACACTGTACAACCCAATATGGCCATTGATACCCTTTTTTTTTTTTTTTTTTTGAGACAGAGTCTCACGCTCTTGCCTGGGCTAGAGTGCCATGGCATCTGCCTAGCTCACAGCAACCTCAAACTCCTGGGCTCAAGCGATCCTCCTGCCTCAGCCTCCCAGGTAGCTGGGACTACGTGCCACCATGTCCAGCTATTTTTTTCTATTTTTAGTTGTTTGGCCAACTTCTTTCTATTTTTAGTAGAGACGGGGTTTTGCTCTTGCTCAGGCTGGTCTGGAACTCCAGAGTTCAAATGATCTGCCCACCTTGGCCTCCCAGAGTGCTAGGATTACAGGCGTGAGCCACAGCGCCCAGCCAAGATACCCTTTTAACAAATTCTTTTTCTATTTAAGTTGTCCAGAATCTTTTTCTGTAATTTTCAGTCGTGAACTTTGATAAGCATAGGTATTCTCTGCATATTTGGGTTGGTTAGGGAAAAATTTATTCTCAAAGTTACATATGACCCGTTTCTTGTATAATAAGTATAAATTAACCAGGAAAAAAACAACAAAATAAGGAGATGGCATTCAATGCTAACATACAAAGGCACACAGGGTGAAGGATAGCAAGAAGTCCTCCAGATCTTCAAGTAATCAGTGTGTGTGGAGAGTCTGGGGAACTGAAAGGTGAAATTGAGGATTTTAGAGACATGGGACTAAAGAGATACAAAGGGACCAGGCAAGAACAGGACCATTAGCTTGAAAGTCCATGGGCAATGGGCGCCATTGATGCTTTTTACATAAGATTAACATGAATAGATTTGTGTTTTGGAAAGGTCTCTCAGCAGCAGTGGGAAGCTTGATGTGGATGGAGATTGAAAGAGGGAAGATTGATAGAAAGAGTTATATAGTCCAGGAGACAGTGTGAATTAAAGTTATGGAAGTGGAGATGGCAACATGGGGGTCAGTTGTGTCTAGAATCTATGGGACTGATGACCATCTAGATGTGGGAAGTGAGAGAGAGGGAGAAAATAGGGATTAATTCAGGGATGGATGGTGGCGTCTTTATTCTCTGAGATATTAATCCATTAACCATTAATTAACCATTTCTCAACCATTTGAGAAATTAATCTTTCCTCAAACTTAGCTCTATTGACATTTTGGGCCAGCAAATCTTTTCTGTGTGTACTAAAGAGAATGTCTTCATAATTGTAGGACATTTAGCAACATCCCTGGATCTACCCATCATATGTCAATAGTACCCCTCTAACCCCAGTACTGATAATCAAAAATGTCTCCACACATGGCCAAATGTCCCTTGGGCACAAAATTGCCTCTGGTTGAAAACCCCTGGGTTAATAGGAGGTAGAGTAGGTTTGAGGTGGAGGGAAATTAGTGTATTTTTGTAACTTCTATGTTTGTGGTACCTGGGGACTTCTTCTTGGAGATGTTCCCTATGTGGTTGGAGGTAGAAACCTGGATCTCACAGGGAAGATTTAGGCTGTAGGTATAGATTTGAGAATGTGGAGTGTTCTGTGATAATTGGCACTTGGGTAAAGGCCAGATCTCCCAGAAAGTTTAAGAAAAGCAAAAGGCCAATAACAGGTACCTAGTGTCCCCAGGATTCAGAGCTGATGTATGGAGGACACTGAGCTCATCAAAAAGACCAAGAAGGATGGCCTAGAGACTTCTTTCTCTCCTTTCTCTATGCCTCTTAACAAATGTATATGTACACAACCCTTCCAATCATATTTATTAAACTATAGAAGGGGGAAAACACAAAGAAACGGGTTGGGAACCCAAAGACAAGATTTAAGCTCTTGTAGAGTTTGGTAAGTGGCTGGAAAGAAGGGATGATATCTCATAAGTAACTTAGTTACAACATCTTTAAAAGAAATTTTTTTTAATTTTAGTTTTTTTTACTTTTTTAAAATTTCAGAATATTATGGGGGTATAAACATTTTGATTACATATAATGCCTTTGCCTCGCTCAAGCCAGGGCTACAAGCATGCCCTTCCCACATATTATGAGTTCCGCATCCATTAGTTGTGAGTTTACCCACCCCGAAACCCCCCATTCCCACCTGACTGTCACCCGATGAATATTACTACCATGTGAGCATCTTAGTGTTGATCAGTTAGTACCAATTTGATGGTGAGTACATGTGGTGCTTTTCCATTCTTGTGACGCCTCATTTCTAAGGATGGGCTAAAGCTCTATCCAGGATAATATAAGAGGTGCTAGTTTACCATTGTTATTTTTAGTTGAATAGTATTCCATGGTATACATATATCACATTTTATTAATCCACTCGTGTATTGATGGGCACTTGGGTTGTTTCCACATCTTTGCAATTGTGAATTGTGCTGCCATAAACATTCCAGTGCAGATGTCTTTATTATAGAATGTCTTTTTTTCCTTTGGGTAGTTGCCCAGTAGTGGAATGCTGGATCAAATGGTGTTTCTATTTTTATCTCTTTGAGGTATCTCCAAATTACTTTCCACAGGAGTTGTATTAATTTTCAGTCCCACTAGCAGTGTAAGAGTGTTCCAATCTCTCCACATCCATGCCAGCATTTGCCGTTTTGGGACTTTTTGATAAAGATCATTCTCACTGGAGTTAGGCGATATCTCATTGTGGTTTTGATTTGCATTTTCCTCATGATTAGAGATGTTGAGAACTTTTTAATATGTGTGCTGGCCATTATTCTGTCTTCTTTTGAAAAGTTTCTGTTCATGTCCTTTGCCCATTTGTTGATGGGATTGTTTGAATTTTTTCTTATTAATTTTCTTAAGTTCTATATAGATTCTTGTTATCAGCCCTTTATTAGATGTGTAGCATGCAAATATTTTCTCCCATTCTTTAGGTTGTCTATTCACTCAAATGATAGTGTCCTTGGCTGTGCAGAAGCTTTTAAATTTGAGCAGGTCCCATTTATTTATTTTTGTTGCTACTGTGATTGCTTTGGTGGTCTTCTTCATAAATTCTTTGCCTAGGTTGATGTCCATAAGAGTTTTCCCAACATTTTCTTCTAGAATAGATAAGGTTTCACACCTTAGGTTTAAGTCTGTTATCCATGGTGAGTTGATTTTTGTGAGAGGTGAGAGGTGGGGATCCAGTTTCAATCTTCTACATGTGGTTATCCAGTTTTACCAACAACATTTATTGAATAGAGATTCTTTTCCCCAATGTATATTTTCATTCTTTACAGATCTAGAAAAAATAATTCTATGCTTCATATGGAATCAGAGAGGACCTTGTATAGCCAAAACAATCTTAAGCAAAAAGAACAAATTGGGAGGCATCAGTCTACCAGACTTCAAGCTTTACTAAAATACATTTTTTGATATCTTCACTCTGAAAAGAGTATTAGAAGAAAAGTTGCAAGAGTCTGTCTTTAAATTTTTGGTAGCATATTCTTATCTTCTGGACAGATTCTCTGTAATACTGCTGAAAGTTAAAACTTCAAATACACTTAACAGTTTTTAATATTTTTAACATTTTTAAACTAAATGAGTGAAAAATAATTAAAATTTTCTAGAGAAATGAACTACTGAGTAATAGACTCAAATAAAAATTTGCTTTAGAAACTAAGAAGTAATTTTCGTGACTTCACAAAAATTAACCTTTAAGCAACATTGTGAGTTAAAAGTTTCATTTCTCATTGTCTGAATGAAGCTTTTATTTTATCATCTTTTTAAAATCACACAAGTCGTGCATGAATATGTTATTGTTGTAAAAGATTCAAGCCACACAGAAATATTTAGAAAAAAACATGAATGGCCCCTTTCTCCCATCTACCACTCCCCCCCACCTGCCCCTCCTTTCCCCAGATGCAACAATTCTCGACTGTTTGGTGTTCAACTATCTAGTCCTCCATGCTAGACTCTGGGTGTGCACCAGTGAATGTAGAACATTGTTCTGTAATGTGCTTTTTTGCCTTTTCAGATCTTGGAGGTATGAAAGAATCTTTAGCATCACATAAACAAAAAAAAAGTTTTTCTTTCAATAATGAAAAAGTGACCTAATATAATTAAATCAATCCAACATTTATCACAGAGAATGACAATAACTGTACCACTGACAATGACTGTACCATCTGCAGGATGAATTCAGTAAAAAGCTCATTCAATTTTAAAGCCTCCATATTTAGATTTGATAGCTGCAGAGGCAAAATACTGTCCTTCATCTCCCAGCAACAAGAGAGTGACAATATCCTATTTTGCTAAAATAATCTTTTCATTATGTATCAGACATGTTTAGAGGTAGCATAATGAAATTGCCTGAAAAGAAAATTTTGGAAGCAAGGTGAAATAATCATTTCCTTTGTAGCAAAAGATAGTTAGCTGATTTCTTATTCTTGTTATTTCTGTGCCTGATCCTAATAAAGAAAGGCCCGGGAATATTTTCTAATGAGAAATTAACTTGTCTGAGGAGGAGACTATGGCATTGACCTGGCAATTTATTTGCTCTGTGATTCCGATTCAACCCTTATATGACGGATGATGCAAATAAGAATGTCTACAATGAAGCTAACTCTTCAGTAATGCTGTACAGTTATCTTCTCCAAGAATGTTAAAATTAAGCCTCCTGTTTTTCACCACTGAGTTTCATCCCCAAGCTAATGTTGTCCTGACAATATTGCTCATCATCTTCATATAAGTGTGAAGTATTTTTATATCATCACAGAAAATCGCTTTGTTTATTCCACATAGAGGGATTCTTTCCCAGATTAGAATAACAAAGTCTATTTTATTCCTCACTGTCATTTGTCGGATAAATCCTGTCAATAAATTTGCTGCTTCTTTCTGAATAAATTCCCTCTCTGCTATCATTTGCATTTTATAGCTAGTCAAATCTTTCATCCAGACGCTATTACTTACCTCCGTGGACGTGAACTTCCTCTTTCGCAATGAAATAAGCCGCTTTTAGTTGGTATCTTTTCCCCCAAGTCAGTGCTGAATACTCCCATCGAAGTTCTAACAAGAGGAGGACTGGCTGTGGATTCAAAAGTCCTGGGTCAGAGTCCCAGTTCCACTCCCACTTTCCAACATGTGACTTTTGGGCAAGCCATTGTCAGCTTGAGTTTCTTCATCTATAAAACTGAGGTAGAATGCTGTCTGCACCACTTGGATCCTTGTGTTTGTTTCGAGGATATAAAAAAGACAAAGGTCTATGTAAAAGACCTTTGTAAACCACACACATTACGTAAAAGCAAATTATTGAAGAGTCGGGCACAACCTAAATGCTTGGAAAATGTCTTAAAGTGTTAGTTGAATCAATAGCTCCAGCTCATTGTTTGCCCAGTTTACCAGGTGTCTCACAGAGCAAGGGAGACAAGAGTTAAGTGAACTTTTTGGCTTATAACCTTGTCCTGCCCTTTTCCCGCAACTGCACTCACCTGGGAGATCAGTCAGCACATGCATATGGATTTCTGGTGACTATTTCTGAAGCTTATGACTTTGCCACTCTGGGCAAAGCTGCCCGGTCTGTAGAGTAGACGCTTTCCCCCGCGTGAGCTCAGCAGAGCCTCTCTTCTGGCAATTTGCTCTTTGATAGGGGAGCCAAACTTTACATGTTACAGAAGTAGAGTCAGTTAATGACTGTGCTCTAGAGTAAATGCTCTTGAATGGCTCCTGCTTTCTCAACTTCACCTTGTTTCCTTTTCATCTCAAGTCCCATTGTTAAGTACCTCCTCAGATTCTGTGAGATAAATAAATACAAAATAAATAATACCCATCTCACAGGGTTTTACAGTGTGCTTACAACATTGCCTGAGGCTCAGCAAGTATGTAATAAGTATTAGCTATTATTACGATTATTAAATGACTTTGAATAATTGCTAGCATATATAATAAGTATTCAGTGATGTTAGTCATGATTAGTGGTATTCAATTTATACAGCCGTTGTAAGGAATAAAATAATTGGTTAATGCATGTAATTCACTTAGAGTGCCAAACATGTAGTAAGTGCTTTAAAGTTATTTTCTATTATTTGTATCACATGAATTCTATCATAAGTGATATACTATATGCATTGTTTTGTGACAAGACTTCTTTCAGTAGTTTCAAGTATTTCCACTTTAGTACATAGAGAGTTACTTCATTTTTCTAAAACTGCTCAATGCTATTAATTAGGTTTTTTACTTTATTGGTGGACATTTAGGTAGTTTTAATTTTTCAGACAAACTCCTCTATAATGTGCCTCAGTGGGCTTATATCTGTGTCTCTTTACAGAGATCTAGTATTGCAGTGGCTAGGACATAGGCACATTTGATGTTAATAAGTTATGAAAACAACCCATTAATGCAGCTGTGCCCATTAGCTATAACAGCTACGTTGTTTCACTATTCTTTTACCAAAAGGGCATGTTACCAAATTTTGAAATATTTGCTAATAAGATACGTTATGAATTCATTGCTTTAATTTGCATTTCCCTGATTACTACTGAGAAACATTTTTCATGTGTTTATTGACTGTTTATATTTTCTCTTTTATAAGCTGCCTATTTTCTATCTGCTTATTTAGTCTCTGCTTTACAAAGCCTGTTCAACCAGGGCATAATGGGGGATTCCTTGAGAAGCCTGAGGAATGAATGTGTCACCTTTTTTCCTAGACCCACCACTTCTGGTTATAAGAGAGTGAGAATGAATTCTTTTAGAACAATATTTCAAATTAGAATTATAATGAGACCTTAATTATTAATTTTAAACAGTGCTATTCAAAGTAGGGTCAGCAGCTTCAGCCTCACTGAGATGTTTTTAGACAAGTACCTTAATTCTTATGCCTTCTCTAGATTACTTCATCAGAAACTCTAGGGGTGGGCTTGGCAGCCGTGTTTTAGTTTAAGAAGGCTTCCAGGTGATTGAGAGACACTAAACTAGACCATTCAAAGGACAAAAAATTGGTTAGTAAGGCTTATTGAAAAAAATAGGAATGCAAAAGGCTTATTAAAAAATTAGTGATCCTAAAACTAGAATAAGATCTTGATTACATTTCTATATTACTTAGTAGAGTTAACATTTAAAAATTTTATTAGTACATGCGACCTGGATGAGTCTCAGAGGAATTATTGCAAGTGAACAAAGCTATTCTCTTACATGCTATATGATTTCCATTAATATAACGTTTCTGAAATGACAACATTAAAGAGGGCGCAGGGTGGTGGGGGGCTGAAGGTGGAAGGTCGAGGGTAATAAAATGGAACAATGAACAATTTTTATGCTGATAGAAGTGTTCTGTGTCTTGACCGTGGTGCTGGATACACAAACCTATGCATATGATAAAACCACATAGCACTGAATAAACACATGCACACACATACACTAAGTACAAGTAAAACTACAAAAATCTGAATAAGATCAGCATCAATGCCAATATTCTGGTCGTGATATTGTAAGACAGTTTCGCAAGATGTTACTATTGTGGAAAATTGGATAAAGGTTACAAGGAACTTCTCTGTTTGATTTCTTACAACTGGAAGTGAATCTGCAATTAACTCAAAATACAAAGTTCAATGAAATAATAACAATAAAAGTTTTATTAGGTTTGTCATAAGTTTCCACAGATATTGATAGGAAACTAAAAAAATGACTCATGATTATTTGCCCTCTGAATTTGGCAAAATGTTTTGATTTCTTAGTCATAAGTTAAAGAATTAAAAAAATAATAAACATACTAGATCAAGGACACTTAATTTCCGTTGAAAAAATTAGAATAAAAGGCCATGTTTAAATATAGCTCTAATTCTTCTTCCAACAGTATTGTCTTCAATATTTCAGTCTTTTATATATACATAATATTAACTATTTCTATATAATAATGATAAGAAAGCTATAAAATCCAGAAATGCTTCAAGAGGAAAAAATAGCATATATTAAAAATTTAATCTTTAAATTTTTGGCTTGGGTCCATTTTTATTTGAATGGCAATCCTTTTTGAGAAAGTAGAAACATAACTAGAAAACATTAATGTGCAATTTTTGCAGAACAGACATTTGTAGAGCTGTGGGAACTCCTAACTACAGATGAGATTACAGTTTTCAAAGAATTACAAAACAATCCCAAACACCTACACACTTGCACCATTTATTAAAGATTCTGTGAGAAGAGTGTTAATGATCTTTGGTAAATCATTGCAATTTACACATTCTGACACAATTTTTCATATAACTAACCCGAAAGACTCCAGGATGCCAGTTTTGTTCCTTTTTTTCTCCAGAGGTTACCTGGAGGAGGTTTTTAGGCTGTACCCATAAGAAACTATTTTAGCCTCTTCCTGTAACCTTGATCTTCTGGGCCCTACTGGTATTGTCTTATTGGGTGACAGTTTTAGATGTCAACTGAACATTTAGTTCATGTTTGGGGAAATCTATTTTAACAGAAAATTTTCATCTGTGAACTATTGAAACAACCAATAAAAGTTGGAGGATACAAGAAAGTTGGAGTTGTTTATGTCCTAATTCTAATCTTATTTTCCTTTATTTGACCAGCTTATTCCTGAATTTATCACGGTAGGTTTCACTCCATTCAATATCCTCCTTCACTTGGGACTTAAAACCTACCACAAAATTTTACCAGGACTCTTAGTGGAATTTATCATATTTAGAATTCTTAAGCCACAGTTATTAATTCCAAAAATTGTTTAATAACTTTTGCAAATTAAAATGTTGTGCCTACATACAATCCAACATATGACTCATTATCATAAACAACTTGTTTTGCTTCTATTCATCTATTCATGACCCCTAGTAGGACATGAAGGAGAAGGGTATGCCGTAGAGATGGATATTTGGTGAATATAGCATAGAAACTTGAAGGATATATGAGCAAGTAGCTTTGCTTTGGCTAAACTTCCTCTCAGTTGGATTCTATTCTCAGAAACTTCTGGAAACACATTTACGCGGTGTGTAGTTAGAGGGAAACTGCATCGCAGTGGTTACTCAAATCATAAGAAAACCCCATATCCTAGAAATTAGAAACCAACTTTTATGTGTAAGTATTTTTTTTTAAGTGCATTTTGGGAATCTCTTCATTCTTCAGAAGTAGGAAGATTCCTAACATGGGCTTTGAGCTCTTTTAAAATCACTGGGAGAGAAGCAATCTTTTATGATTTCTGTGTACTGAGTCATAACATACCAAGTTACTGGTGCCAGAAATCCACACTAGACTCACTCCCCTTAAACAGCCTCTCCAAACAGATCATTGAAGGGCTTCTGGAGCTATAATTTATCGTGCTTCATGCAGCGATAAGAAAAATGCTGGACTGAGTTCAGAAACAAGGGTCAAATGATGGCGATGAGAGCAAACAATTTCAAATTGTTGTACGACGTCGCAGCTAACTTGGAGGCTGCTGGGAGAGAATGTATATAAGAGAGAACTACACAGTCATAACTAAGCCAGGCTTCCTGTTTTTATTTATTTATTTATTTATTTATTTATTTCTTGGAACAACACTTTGATCACTTGGGGGAAACACTAATGTATTTCCATCTTCCTCCTAAAATATTCAGTCTCAAAAACTAGGACAAAGCTCCTTTTTGTCATATATTTCCAAGAAACGACAAGATTCAATTACGTGAGCTGATTGCAAGCAGTAAATATTTTTGGTCGAGGACAGAGGGACCCGATGATGTTTAGCTACTGATGGTAGCATGCTCTGGGCTTGTTCTGTCACATAGCAGTGTCGTATGATTTTTATTCTGTCATTCATAAAATGATGCAATCTTTCTGAACATCACCGTGCCGTTTTATCGCTCACCATTATTTGCTGGTTTTTAAATTTTTCCTCATTTTTAGTTAGTGTTGTCTTTAAGAATCTTTAACAAAAATAAGGTAACATGTTGAAAAGGGAAAAGATAATGTCTCTAAGTAGACTTTCTAGGTGATAGAAAAATCTCAAATATTTTGAAAAACTCCTACATTACTAATCTTTAAATTGAAAAGAAATATATATCTATATCCTTTTGAAATAAAAATAAAGTAGCTATTATATGGCCTGTTTCTTCTGTCCAATTTGTAACCAGGTGAACCACACTCCTCTCAGTCTGGGAGGCTCTCTGTCCTACTTCAGGCAGAATTTTCACAGGACTTTCTCTTATCTGAGCCTCTCTCTGAACCTTTGCTCTATTTCTGTTACTTTATCTAATTTAGGAGATAAGCAGGGTCAAAAACAAACAAAAAGAGCTGCCAAAGAAATAATAGAAGCTTTTGTCTCCCTCTGGAATTGGAACATTCCTACTGGCTAAAGTAGTCTAAATTAAAAAGCAGTGAGTCATGCCTCTCCATCATTTGCATGAGCACCACACCTGTTGTCCACCTTTGCAGGGAAGGTCACTCACTGAGAGTGATGACTCATGCTGCCCACCCTCTTCAAGGACTTTCTAGCTGTCCATGCTCATCAGTAGCTTCCCTAAAATTAATTCCACATGGCACTTTCTTCAGTTAAGTTCCTAGAAATCACTAGACCTGTGGTTGCCTCTGGGCAAGGATCTTCTTATCTGACTCAAATTCCCCTGAGTAATTCAGGCACATGATGCTGACCCCAAGTACCCTGGAAGGAGCCCTGGAATTCAATATGCGTAAAGCAAACCACTTTTGATTTGTTAACAGTAGAAAAAATAGCATGAAGCATCATTCATTGTGAGTCAAGAGAAATTTCGAATTTATTCTATTGTTATTGTTTAACAGAAGTTTGATATTGTGATAAATTTGTATTTTTATTTTGTTTCTTTGAAAATTATTAAGCAATGTTTAACAAGATAGCAATAGTTATCATGCACTACCTGGTCAGCACTATGTTAAGTGATTTCATTCGCTATCATAGTTCGTCTTCACTCAAAGAGATGAGTGCTGTGATTTCCACTTCTTGGAGAGAAACTGAGGTTAAGCAATTCATCATCACACAGCTACTAAGAACTGGGGGAGTTATCTGAATCAAAGGCTTTTCTTCTGCAAATTCTCTGTTCTTCCCCACTTTACTATACCATCTCAGAGAAGAGGGATTGTACTAATTCGGAATCTGCTTAATAGAATTTATGACCATTTAGCATTCATTCACCTTTGTACTCTGAGGATAAATTTATTAATTCAACAATATTTACTGAGTGAGAGTTATGTACTCTCACTCAGTAAAAGAGTGATTCTTTTTCTTCAAATATTTGTCAGTTTTAGTAATGTGAACACTTGTTTGTGAAGCCGAAAATCAAAAATAGTTATTTCATCTATTACCAGTTGTTGGAACATTTAGCCTGTTAGAAATCTTTGGTACAGTCTGTTTTTCCTTTCAGACTTGAGTGTGGATCTGAAGTATTATACTTCTCTTTGAGGAAGACCTTTTAAAGACCAAAATTCTTAGTTCTTACCACAAGATAATTAAAGCCACCATTATTGAAATATTTTGAAACTTAACAAAACATTTAGATTCCATAATAGTTATGTTACAGCACATTTTCATTCCATATCTTCAAAACTTAAGCTAAATTAAGAGTCTTTTTTTTTTAAATTTTTTCATTTTAATGGAATTAAACTGCTTTTGAATCTTTCCACTGGGACCACCTAATTGGTTCTCCAGGTTTTCTCAGTCTCTGAAATATGACAAGTGATATTTATGAGAAGAATCAGATGAAGAATAAGTAAAGTCAATAAACAGGAAACAAGGAAAGAAGGAAAAGAAAATGCCCAAAGAAACAAAAAAGAAATTTTAAATAAAGGAGAGGAAGAGTGAAGAAGCAGCAAAGTAAAGGTTGAGTTCAAGCACAAGGGATGTCAGGGGCAGCTTACAAAATAACCTTTTTCTGAATCTCCTAGCATGGTCTTGTGCATAGATTGACAATCAGAGGCGGATCAGTGAAAAGCCATGTCCAGGTAAATGAGATGTGGCCCACGGCTTCTTGATAATAAGTACAGGGGACCCTCCTCAGGAGACTTTGGTAGGACCTTGCTCTCCTTGAGGTGCTCATGAGCCAGTCTAGAGGATGGGATAGGGAAAATTAAAAACAGCTCTCTGCAATTTGGGGACCTGAATGCAATCCTCCACTTACTCATTCCCTCATTCATCATTGTTCATTCATTCAAAAGTATTTACTGAAAACTAAAGGGACCGTGCCGGACACTGCAAATCTTTTTAAAAACTCACACAGGATCTTGCTTCAATGCTTGTGCCTTAAATACCTTCTCCAAGGGTTCCACAGGCCCATCGGCCTCAGCAAATACAAAACTAAGCTCAGCATGACCTTTGTACCAGGAGCCGTCAATAATCACCTCCTCTCTCCACCTCCAGTCATGTCTATTTTTCCACCAGTATCTCATATTTTTGTTACTGGTAAAAACCAATTTCTTTGTCATTTAAACTAGTAAGCTCAAAGTCACTTCCTGCTTTTTTGGCTTACTCACCCTACTTCTCTAATCAGTCATCAAGTACCTTCAACTCTGCTCCTGATTGTATCTCCTTCTCTCCACCCCCTTGCCATCTCTCACCTGGACATTACTGAGATAGGCACCTATCCAACTTCTCCACCAGACCCTTCTTTCTCCCTTCATGGCACTGCAGCCTGAAAGGCGCCCCTAAGATACAAATATTATTACATCACTTTCTTGCTTAAAATCTTGAAGTTATTCCTCATTGCCAAAAGGAAAAAAAGGCCCTTAAAATTGTAGAACAGTACTTTCACATCTATTTTGTTTACATATCTTTCTGCCTGTCTAATCTTGTCTATTTTCATCTTATGCATTCTTTTCCATGAATGCTTGGCTTGTGGGATGTTGTATTTTTCTTGAAATATTTGTTAGAAGTCACAGTTTTAGGATTTTATTTTATGGGAAGAAGAAAATCTTGGATTAATGGTAGGTCGGAGACAAGACCTGGATGTGATACACTAGGATGAATGTCGCAGCAATTTGAAAAGTGGACTGAAGAAAGGAGCTAAGGAGCAGAAAGTAAAGAAACTGGCTACAGTAGGTGGTTCCTGAACTGATGACGAGGATCTGAGCCTGGGTAGGACAGTAGGGAAGGAGATGCAGTGAGATACTATGTGTGAGATAAGGTCATATCAATTTATCTGAGCTGTTATGATTCATCTCATCAGGCCGCTTTCATGGACTGACACCCATCGTGGACAACTGAAGAGGCCCAAGAGCAAAGAATCTTTTAAGTTTTTCTCAAAGTTAACATGAGGAGTTTAGTAGAGAAGTGAATATGCAAAAAACTATTATATAAATAAATAAGAACCACTTGCATTTAGCATAGTATATAAAAGAGTATTTCTAAAATATTAGAACTTCTTTTGGTCACTAGATATTTAAACCATTTCCTTGATTTAATTTTACAGTATTAATTTGTTGGCAAACATTTTATAATACTTTTAGGAATGAGTAAAATGTAAAAAAACAGTTTTTCTTTGAAGTCCTATTTCACGCTGAACACTGTATGAAGCCCATGGAAATAAATAAACACAAGATAATCCCTACCCTCAAAGGAAATTACAAACTTGTTGAAGATTTATAACAAGCAAAACAAAAATCTAAAATTTAGTCAATTAAGTAGAAAATTTAGGCCCCAAACACTTTCCTCTTAAAGGCATATGACCAAACCGTGAAGAAAGGGATATTTAATTTGTTTTGCTTAATTTATTGGTTACCTACTAGAACGAGAGGCCCCTAAACACTAAACAAAAAGAAAGTATTCATGGGAAATATTCAACATGCAAAACATGCCTGCCAAGAAACCAAACAACCCACACACAGCCAATAAAAGTGAAGTCTCTTACTTCATGCTCTAAATGCCTCCAGACTTCAACTGTGTCATGGGGAGAACATTTCACAGCTGTAGATCTCCTTTTTAGGGAGATTTTTCTACCAGTTTCAAAATTCCGTAGCACAAATCATTACCTAGAGAATCACACCGCAGCTTCTTAAATAATGAAGGGGATGAACAGGAATGTTGATATTTTAAATTTTTAAAGAAGAGGATGCTCTGCTAAGCAAACAACCACTCTGCAGCCCTTAGTATTTTTAAAAGATCACCTTCAGCATTATGGTCAGGATTCATACAGTCTAATTAGGAAGATCAAAATCCAAGATATCATGGCATTAGAACCCAAGCAAGTACAGGTCCTTTGTAATATTTGACTTTGGAATGTTTAGTTTAAATATCTGTCATTAAAAATAAGAATAACTTAAATTACTCACCTGCTATAAAAATGTAGATATGGAACATTTTCTAATTCTGTGATTAAGTAAAATACGTGCAAAAATTCCATTTTTCTTTTTTTTTTTGCTTTTCCTTGTTTCCTCATACATAGCATAATCAGACCACCACTTGCTGACTTGAGGATAAATTACTCATGTCATTTAATGCAATTTTAACAGTAGTTTGTTTTCTGTTTTGTTCTTCATTTTTCCCCTTATGCTTACAATCACTAAATTTTTTTTACATCTCTCTAACATCATTCTGGATAGATATAATGAGAGCAGTATGGAGTAAAGAAGCATTTATTGGGAAATGAATTTGTCTAAAAAGTAACAGAGATTTAAATTTAGAGAAGAGACATGTTCATATTGAAATTATCCAGATGAATTTTGTCTGTGAGTAAAAGATTCATAATGAAAGATATCCTGAATCTGCTTGAGTATGGGCTAGACATAGTGACTTCCATATAACTGATAGAGTATAGAAGGTTGAGGGGACTTTGTAGTAGACAGACCTGGAAGATAGCACCTTAATCAAGTGATAAAGGTAATGTTATCAAGTAATAATTCATGCGTACATCAAGCTGCTTTTGAAATAATGTGATGAGGTCACCTCACCTCTGTGGGATTCTTCCCCCAAATTCATTTCTTCAGTCTTATCATTTGAAAACCACCACACAAGCCCAAATTGAGGGACATTCTGTAAAATACTTGACCACTACTCCTCAAAATTGTCAAGGTCCTGAAAAACAAGGAAAAATGAGGAACCATCACAGATTGGAGGAGACCTAGTGACTAAACACAATGTGGTATTCAGGACTGGATCCTGGAACAGAAAAAGGGCATTAATGGAAAAACTGGTGGAATCTGAATAAAGTCTGTAGTTTAGTTAATGGTGATGTACTGACGTTATTCTTAGTTTTGACAAATATACTATGGTTATGAAAGATGTTAACTTCAGGGAAAATTATGTAAAAGGCATATGACAATTCCTGTGCTATATTTGCAAACTTTGTATTAATATAAAACCAAAATTATCCCAAAATAAAAAAATTGATTAAATGCACACACACATATACACCCCTCCCCTCACATCAGGATTTAATTATAATTTTAATTTTTTTTGAAAAACATAAGGAAGCTCTATTACAGCAATGGGACCCCTCTTTCCATGGAAAATATTAAAAATTAACATTTTATACATTTTACTAGCTTCTTGATGTTTAAGTGTGGGCTTGATGTCAGAGTATCTTTCAGATTTTAGTTGCATTAGCAATTTAAGTGCCCAAATAAGACTTTTAGATTTACCTTTATGTATGCAGAAAAACTATGGTATGTGATTCATGAGAGTAATATTGCTCAGTTTCTTTTCCAATTGCTATTTATTGAATACTGGCAGGACATAAGGAACATTTTAAAACAATAAATTCATACATAGAGAAACTGATACCCAGAAAATTTATTATCAGGCCTGAAACCTTCTGACCCCTGGGCTATAATTCTTTCAACTATACCTTGGAGCCTACTAGACCCATCCTGCAATTCCATGGGTATGTAATATATCTAGTGGAAGTCTGAGGAGGCAGTGAATGGGCAACATTAGGTTTCTATACCTGAAATGACGAGAAACTGTGGGAATTTTTCTATCATAATTTGTAGAACTAATTTGCTACCTCCTTGACAGAGATTTTGATTATTGTCTTTACAACTCTACCTAGTTCAATTGCTAGGATCATCAGAGTTGTGAATTAGCGATAATAACAAAATTACTTTCAATGTTCTTTTTAAGGCGGTGTAGAAGACACACTCTGAGATGACACATAATGATCTTCCCATAATCCCCTGGTGTAATTCTCAGGCAATTAGTGTGGACTTGATTCAGTGACTGTCCTCCAATGACTAGGATACAGCAGAAGTGATGGGATGCCGCTGTGTAGATTGGGTTATAAAAGATTGCAACTTCCATCTTGGGGGTGCTTAGGTTCTTCCATTATCTCTTGAATCAAAGCTTAGGGGAAGCGGGCTGCAAGCCCCAAGGAGCCCTGTGAAAAGAGCCACTTGGTGAGGAACCAAGGTCTACAACGAGCACGTGAATGAGCTTGAAAGTGGATCCTCACCAATCCCTTCCCCAACACCTGATTCAGTGTGACTGCAGCCCGTGAGAAAACTTGAGGTAGAGTCATCCAGCAAAACTATGCCTGAATTTATGATCTACTGACACTGCAAGATAATAAATGTCTATTAATTTTAAGGTGTTAAATTTTGGGTAATTTGTTATTCAATAGCAGATCACTAACACAGTTGTAAAGGAGGCAGATTTTAACCAGATACCTACATTTACTTAATGCTAAGAATGTATTACTATAGTGGTCTAATATATTTTTTATAAAGACTGATACTGGACAAGTATAAATAACTTATTCTGTTATTCAATTACCTTTTTGAGAGATATGGCTTATAATTTTTCGATAATTAAAAACTATTTTTGGAGGGCTATCATTCTCTCATGGTTTTTGTTGTACCTAAGGTCATTTTTGGGACTACAGAATTAAAAGTGAAAATAGAAATTGAGCTTCAGTTTTACTCCGTGATTGTTAAAATGTTTTTATGATATAAAAGCATGTCTTTATACTATAATATTTTTCTTGAAAATGTAATAAATTACCTGACATATTTATTTAAAAATATTTCAGGACAACACATAGAAGTGTTTTCATTTATAAAAACATCAAACTAATATTTTAATTGGCACAGCAGTTCATGTGATGCTTTCAAAAATGCCTGTTCTTTCATTTTGTTCTTTCTATTACAATAAAACCATTTCTGCACATATCTGAATATTTTCAATAGTGTTTTATCATTTGCTATTTCGCATTCATATTTCTTGAACTTAGGCCAACTTAAATAAATGTTCCACTACTGCTTATATCTTACATCTATATATCTATTTACATACATAAACATATGTGTGTATATATGTATAAATACATACATATGTGTGTGGTATATATATGAATGCATACATATATATATATTTAACTTTTCATTGCCTTTGTGGATGTAACAGTAAAAATAAGAAAGAAAGCAATCTCAATCTTTTATTGCTGTGATTCTAAGTCAGAGATACGTATAAAGATCTTCTGGAAACTTTCTCTAATAATACATACTCAATGTGGAGAAGATGGGATATGTGAGTTGAAATAAATTTTCCCATATAATTCTGCTGTTCAAACTAAGATATAGAAATGTAGTTCTAAGAAAATTTTCTATTTCCTCTTTGGAATCAGATTTTTTTATAAATTTATCTTGTTGAATTTAAAAAATGTATCTCAGGAATTATTGTTATGCAACAGTTATGATAGGACATACTGAAGGCCTTAAACATGGATTCTCTCTTTTAGGTGGTCCACAATCTAATGGAAAGGACAGAGGGAAAGCACGTACTTACGATTTTTGCACTTTATATATAGCATCTTTTAACTTACGGTCCAGAAGAGTGATCTAACTCTTCCTGCCCTGACAGTTGGCATGAGCAATGAAGCATGAACATTTTAGTCCTTGTCATCACCTTTTTGCTAAATTGCTATGATTTTTTCATGTTTGCTTTTCATCTTGAGATGTTGACCATTATTAATTCCAGTATGAGCAACAGATACAAAAGCAAGGAGAGTTTTAAGCAGAGACACGGTGATTATGATGGAAACAGAAAATGAGCTCATCAGAACTGAAACGTTATTTAATCATAGGAAAAATTCAGGACAATGAACAAGTCCTTCAAAATGTGATAAATGTGGGAGGGGGAAGGAGGGAGGAGGGGACAGGTATATGCATACACAAAGAGTGCAATGCGCACCACGCAATGGGATGGACATATTTGAAATCTGGACTTAGGGGGGAGGGGGGGCAAGGGCAACACACGTAACCTAAACATCTGTACCCCCATATTATGCTGAAATAAAAAAAAAGTTTAAAAAAAATGTGATAAATGTTATCTATGTGGTCAATGATAAGGAATAGTTATAAATGAAATAAAATATATTAACTATCGCTAGGAAGATCAGCATCAATGTGGAATGCCTGTTGACTTAATTTTATCTCATGTGAAGATAAGACTTTGAGAATGTTGAGATGAAAGAACTACCAATGAATTTTTTTTCTGGAAAACCAGGATGATTCACAGGCTTAAAGCCAGTTGCCTTCCTGCACATCATCAAATTGGGTGGTGGTGCACGCTGGCTGATGAGGAAGAGACTTCCTATGGTCCCCATCAAGAGAGACATTAGTCTCATCAACAGATTTTCATATGGATAAAAACTAGTTTGTTTGGAGAAAAAAATATGGCTGAAGACAATATATCATTAAGAAGGGGAAAAGTATACCTTGTTTTAAAGCTTCAAAGGACTCAGAGGAGTTCACGTTCATTTTGTGAAGATACAAATGGACTCTGAGCCAAAAGCCGTCTTAGTCATCCAGGCTTTAGCACAAAAGACCTTTTGGAATCCCTACTTTGTGAATAGAAGATACGTACAAGTTTCAGGGAAATATTTACAGTTTAGAGCAAACAGGAGAAATCCTTCGATTACCTTCCCACTGGGGGTAAAACCTCCATCTTGTGTCTCTGACCCTAGCACAACCCAGCAGTCTCTTCTCTTGAGCACTTTGTCCCAGTTTCAGCTCCTGCAGGCTCTGTGTCTTCTTGTGGCTACACTCTGACCTGCTCTTGATACATTCTTTCTGTTATCTGTGGCATTTCACCTCATCTTCTAGTTTTTGTTTGTTTCCCAATATCCTTAGTTGCAAATCCCTTAACCACATATTTAACAATAATAGGATGTGTTTGAGGAGAATGGACATAATGTTCTCTATTCTCCATGGGGATCATAAAAAGCCCACTGGATAAAAGTGTACTTTGTATAGTTGAAGTCATGATTTCTACGAGTCGCTGATGTTCCATGAAAAAGCACTTAGTTTATCTTATCATATACAGTGAATGTTTTCCACATATGATCTACAGAGATATATGTAAACAATGTAGTGTTTGCTTTAAATGGAAACATAATGATATGGATGTAATAATCTCAATTAAAGTATAACTTAACTGTAGTCATATGTACATTATTTATAAGATTAGGAAACATAAAGATATTAATAAAATGTAAAAGCCATAGAGTAAGCCTTTTAACTCACAAACAGATGTGACATTGTTTAATCTTGAAGTAGCCTGGAAAGAGGGGGTGGGTGTTTATCATATTCTTTGTGAAGTTTCCAGCCCAAGTTGTAAAGGGCTGTGTAAACCCTCTACATTTTTGTCAGCAAAATTATTTCATTCCTTGCTAAAATTCAGTCAGTTTGAGGGTAAAATAAAGCAGCTGTTAATATCAATGTAACTTTGCTTTCTCTGTCATTGAGGGCAGGACATGGAGAAGAGTCTGTCCTGTGATGTAGGAAAGGCTCAATACTTAAAGCTTAACTATCACAAGTATTTGTGATAATCAATGCACATTTAGTTATTTAATATCCTAAAGTAAAGATTGATTTATACTAAAATACTCACACTAACCCATTTTCAGCCAACCAATTTTGAGTCCTACTAAAATTTCAAGGAAGAGTAATAAATAACCCAAAATTTGGTTAATAACCCTTATGGAGGAAGCAGAGAGGGGGAAACCAAGTCACGGTAGATGTCTGATAACTTTCATCATATACATTCCTACAATTCCTACATTCCTGAACTCTATCTCCCTTGGTCTCCTCAATTCAGAGAGTCCTCCTATTTATAAAGGAGTTCTTCCATTCTATGCTGCATCCTGGAAACTCAAGGCAGTGAGGTAGGCCAACCATAGAGCTCACCTGTTTTGTTTACCTTCTCTCAGGGATGGCTGTTCTTCATCGCCTAATATTCAGTGTCTTCAAACCTGTCATTTCATATATTTTGTCTGGTCTTGGTCGATTTGGTTAGGAGGATAAATCTTGTCTCTTTTAAATCATGTTGGTAGGAAGTGGAAGTCTTGTTTTGTTTTAATTAAATAGTTAGATTTCCCTGTTCACACTACTAGTAAGTCAGCTACTAGTTTGACCCATTTTTTAATTTTTATGTCTGGAATGAGATAAGGATTGAGATTAATTTTCTTTTCCCATAGCTATCCAGTTGTTACTGCACCATTCATTGAAAAGACAGTTTTTTCCCATTGAATTTACTTGGTATGTTGTCTGAAAATCAATTGACCATACATATATGGGTTTAATTTCGTCGTCATTATTTTGTTCGGTTGATCTATTATATTATCTTTTTTTATTTATTTAGGTATTCTTTAATTTCTTTCAGTGTTCTTTTGTAGTTTTTAAGGTAGAAGTCTTACACATATTTTGTTAAATTTATTATAGATATTTGAGGCCTCTGATACTATAGTATTTTAAAAATTTCATTTTCCAATTATTTGTTGTTAGTGTATAAAATACCATTCATTTTGCTCTAGTAATATTTTAGTAGATTACATAGGGTTTCCTACATATATAATCATGTCATCAGTGAATAATGAGATTTAATTTTTTCCCAGCTCATAGTTTTCCTTTTATTTCTTTTTCATGCACATGGACACAAATGGAGAATCTTTTTCCTGTCCCAATCTTAGAGGAAAAGAATTTCATTGACTCTGAAGTTAACTGTAGGCTTTTTATATATAAGCTATATCAAATTGAAGAAGTTCCTTTCTCTTCCTAGTCTGCTAAAACTTTTTATCATAAATGAGTGTTAAATTTTGTTATAAACTTTTCTTGTATCTATTAAAATAATTTTAAGGTTTATTTTCTCTTTTATTTTGTATAAAGTGACAAATTATACTGAGTTTTGAATATTAGACTAATCTTATATTCATGGGTATACTTCACTTGATCATGAAGTATTATTCTTTTTATGTGTTGCTGGATTTGATATGCTAATATTTTGCTAAGGATTTGAATCTATGAAGCATTTTATTCTGTGTTTCTTTCTTCTTCTGGTGATACCTGCTTTTGATATCAGGATAATACTAGTGTCCCAAAATAAATTGGGAAATATTCCTTCCTCCTCTTTTTTTGTGAAACAGTTTATATAGGACCTGTATTATCTCTTAAACATACAATAAAATTTGTCAATGAAGATTTCTGGGCATAGAGTGTTCGTTGTGGAAAAGTTTTTAATCACAAATTTAATTCTTTTTTAGCAGATATAGATTTATTTAATTTTTTAAAAGAATTACTTTAAAAATTTCATGTGTGTGTTAGGTCTGATACTTTGTGTCTTTGAAGGACTTTGTACATTTTCTCTAATGTGTCAAATGACATCTAAGATGTCAAATATATCTGCTAGGATCTTTAATGATAATTTGCTTTCTTGAGATGGACAGTTTGTGCTGTCTTTGTTTTCCTGATAAATTTAGAGATTAATTTATTAATCTTCTCAATAAAGTAAACCTTGGTTTTGTTAATTTTCTGTTATTTATATATTTTTCTTTTTTATATTTGCACAAGATGATTTTTAATAGTAAAATGAAAACATAGTATAGATAATGCATTTAAATTTCTATGACTGGAATATATTTAGATGTTAAATAGAACTTTCATTAATATCCTGAGAATCTAATCCCTTAAATTTGGTAATTAAAGTTAATACTTAAATCATTATTTGTATGTTTCCATCAATTTCTGCTTTTTGTTATTTCTCTTCTATTTATTTTGTGTTTAATTATATTGTCTTATCCTAGATTCTTAAATGGAAGTTTATTTCATTGACAACTTTTTTCAATAATAATTATTGAAAGCTAGAGAATTGTCCTGTAAGCACTATTTTTGACATATTTCACACATTTTGATATGTTGCATTTACATTCTTTCAGTTTAAAATATTGTTCTTTTAGTTCATATAATTTTCTGATTTTCTTGTGTTCCTTTGAGCATAGGTTATTAAATTTATGTGGCTTAATTTTCAAATATTTTGGAAATTTTCCATTTTAAGATAATTGATTATTATTTATTTCTAACTTAAGACTTATGTGGCTGAAGAATATGCTCCATACAATTTCAATATTTTTATATTTGAGACTTATTTTACAACCCAGTGTATGATATGATCTCTTATCAATGTTCCATGTGCACTCGAAAATAATGAGTATTGAGTATAATTAAGTGTTAATTAGTTGAAGTAGGTGGTTAGAATTGTTCAAATTTTCTATTAAGTGCCTGTGCATTTGGATTGCAATGTCTTCTTGATGGGTTGATTCTTTTATCATTTTGAAATATCCTTCTTTATCTTTACCCTCCCTTATCTTCTCTTGTCTTAAAGTCTTCTTTTGCCTGATGGCAATAAAGCCCTATCAGATTTATTATGCTCAGTGTTTGCATGGGTATCTTTTTCTACACTTCTACTTTTGACCCTTGGACCTTACTGTCTCTTTATATTTTTCATGTATTTCTTATAAGTAGGATCTAGTGGACCTTGTTTTTTTTTAGTCCAATCTTACAATCTTTATTAATTGTCATGTTTAAGCCATATGCATTTAATTTAATTATTCATATTGTGGATTTTAAATGTACAATATTGTTGTTTGTTTTCTATTTATGCATTTTTTAAAGTTGCTCCTCCTTTCTTGTTTTAGTTAAATTAGAATTTTTTTTTTCAATTTAATATTTAATTTTATCTCCTTTATTGGCTTTTTATCTATACCTCTTTATGTGTGTGTTTGTGTGTGTGTTCAGGAGTTACTCTAAAATACATAGTAATATGTGTCTTTAATTTATCTCAGTCTTCAAATAATTATATAAGTATTCATGAATCTTATAACAGTATAATCCCACTTTTGTGCTTTAATTGCATTTTACTTATACATATGTTATAAACCCAAAATATGTTATACTTTTTTGTTTTAAACAGTGAAAAGTTTTTAAGGATACACATATATCTATATATTTTTAAAAGTATTTTATATTTTACCCAAATATTTTCTGTTACTAATATTCATTATTCTGTAAAATCCAGGGTTCTTTTATTATTAAATGTGTTTTGTTGAATATATTTTTTCCTTCAGTATTTTAAAGGGACAATTCCCCCTATTTCTCCCTCTGGTGAGAAGTCAGACATCATCCATATTTTTGTTCTTGTTATGTAATGTATCATTTTTTTTTCAGATTGCTTTTAAGATCTGTTCTTCATCTTTGGTTTTCAGTATTTTGTCTATTAACTCTCTAAATATGGTTTTTCTTTGTATTTAATCTGCTTTGGTTTTATTGAACTTCGGTTATTTATGAAATAAATTTTGGAAAGTTGTGATCCAATGTTTTTTCAAATATTTCTTCTGCTTTTCTCTTTTTCCTCTTTCCTGAAACTACTCTTACATGAATGCTGTTTGTTATCAGTCTATAGATATTAAATGTTCTGTTCTTTTGTTTCCTCCTTATGTTCCAATTGGATATTTTCCATTGCTCTAGATTCAAGTTAACTGATCTTTTCCTCTGTGTCCAGTCGTTAAGCCTGTTTTAATGAATTCTTCATTTCTGGTAACATATTTTACATTTCTATCATTCCTTTTTAGTTCTTTTTAAGAGTTTCTATTTCTCCACTAAAATTACCCACTTTGTCACACATGTGGTTCATCTTTTCCACTAGAGCCTGTAGTATTTTTATTACAAGCATTTTATAGTCCCTCTCTAATAATTCTAACATTTACATACTGGCATGATTCCAGAGATATCTTTGTGTTTTACAGCAAATATACCAGCTTTCTGAACCATAGGTACTCTGTCTCTAGTTTGAAGTTTAGCTGCTAGCTTTTTGAGATACTACCAGCTTTTCTCATTATAGGCAATCTTTCTCTGCCCTCCCACTCTGCCTTTAACTTTGCAGGGGGCGTAAGGCAGGGGTGCTGCATTATACCCTTTGAAGCTCGGAATACTTTGGAAAGATTTCTCTCTGCTTCTTTCACCTCTGGCCTTCTGAAGTTGCCTGCCTTAAGTTTTACCTCATACACCTGGGAAGGATCTCTCTCAGCTCTGCTGTCAGCCTGTAGGGTATTACATACGGAGCCCTGGGGAAAAGAGTGGTAGGGTGGGTGCAGACTTGCTCTTTGGCTGGGTCGTCTTAAAAAATTGCAATCGGTCTGCCAACCTGCCCATGACTATTAGAAGTTCATTAAAGTTTTGGCTGGTTTATTCTTATCTCCTTTAGTGGCAGATTTCTTCTCCTTTCATTCCACCAGAAAGGAAAGTGGACATGCTTTTCTTCTTCCTTATGAAGGGCTTGTCACTTTCTGGAATTTAGTTCAACTAGGGTTCTTAACCTTCTCAGCTCTATGGTAGATTAAAAACAACAATAATGGTAATTTAATACCTTATTCAACTGTTTGTGTTGTCATGCCAGAGGTAAAAATCTTTAAAAATATTTTTTTTGCTGATTTATTAAGCATTTATTTACAGTGTATTTATTTATTTAATATTTTACTGATACATATTACAATAATTATACATATTTATGGGGTGCATGTGATATTTTGATACATGTATACAATGTGTAATGATTAAAATAGGGTAATTACTATACCCATCACCTCAAATATTTATCATTTCTTTGTGTTGGGAACATTTCAAATCTTCTCTTTTAGCTATTTTGAAATATACAATGCACTGTTGTTTACTATACTCACCCTACTGTACTATTAGACACTAGATCTTACTCTTTCTTTCTGATTGCATTGTGTACCCATTAACCAACCTTGCTTTAGCACCCCACCTCCCCTTCTCAGCCTCTGGTAACCATCACTCTACTCTCTACCTTCATGAGATCAACTTTTTTAGTTCCCACATATGAGTGAGAACATGCAATGTTTAACTTTCTGTTCCTGGCTTATTTCACTGAACATATGACCTCCAGTTCCATTTATGTTGCTGCAAAAGACAGGATGTCATTATTTTTATGGTTAAATAATATTCCATTGTGTACATATACCACATTTTCTTTATCCATTTATTGCTGATGGACACTTGGGTTGATTCCATGTCTTGGTTATTGTGAATAGTGCTACAATAAGCATGGGGTACAGGTATCTCTTTGATATACTGATTTATTTTCTTTTGGATATGTATTCATCAGTGGGACTGCTGAATCATATGGTAGGTTTACTATTAGTATTTTGACAAACTTGCATACTGTTTTTCATGATGGTTGCATTAATTTACATTCCCACCAACAGTGCATAAGCGTTCCCGTTACTCCACATCCTCACCAGCACCCACTTTTTTTTATCTTTTTGGTAAAAGCAGTTTTAACTCGGGTGAGATAGCATCTCATTGTGTTTTGATTTGCGTTTACCTGATAATTAGTGATGTTAAGTGTTTTTTCATGTGCCTGTTGGCCATTTGTTTGTTTTCTTTTGATAAATGTCTATTCAGATAATCTGAACAATTTTTATCAGATTACATCCAAAATATAGTTTTAAAAATATTGCCAGTAAAAATAGGTGCTTTCCACAATGCCATTGGGATGCCCACTGTAAAAAAATCTATTAGTGCATGAAATGTATCAGGACAGAAGGAAGATAGTCTGTATGAAACCCAGAAAAGAAAAAGGCAAGAAGTTGGTTTCCCCAGTACTAGGGAAAAGGGAGATAAAGAAGCAAGACAGGCTTGTCCAAGTGAGAGCCTCAGCCAAGAACATTCTTCATTCATGAATTTTTTAAATTATTTGGTCAATTTATTTATTAATTTAATGAACGATTGAGCAAATATTGATTGAGGTATTTTTAAATGGAGTTTTGTGGAGAGCTAGGCATATAAAAAGGCAGGAGAAAATAAATCTCTGCACATGCTGTAATAGAGGTACAAGTGCTCAATGAATGTTAGCTATTTTTACTGCTAATATTACTGCCAAGTCCCATGGGGATACCATAAGCTGAGATAGCAGAGAGCTGCTGGAGAACCCATTGAAAAAATTGTTTTTTTTTTTTGACTAGAAACTGAAAGTGCTGGTTGAGCAAATATAGTGTTCTAGACCCTTGGGGTTCAACAGAAATTCTAGGAAGACAATAGAATTGAGACAGATAGCAGTTGTGTCCAGTGGCTAGATGATGGTCCTTAGAGATGCAATGTCAATGTCACATATCCAGTAGCAGCAACGCAAGAACAGGTAAGGAATCAAGTGAGAAATTTAAAGGAGCAGAAAAATGTGACTTGCATAATGTAGAGAACTTGGTCAGATCCACCAGGCAATATATGAATGCAAAAGACTCAGATGCTAGTTTGTGTGCCCTGATCAAATCTCATCCTCTGAAAATGGGGAATTTTATGAAGTTAACATCTACAGGCTTCTCCCCCACCCCCAATAAAATCCATGCCCCTTGGAGCTAGGAATTTTCCTAAACATCTGAAATGGAAGAGGCTATTTTGTCTAGCTAATATAAATTTTTCTTTTCAATTTAATTTATAAAAATTACTGAACATGAAAATTTCCAGCACTCTACTAGGCATTGGTACTGCAAAAATAAGTAAAACAAAGTCCTTGCTCTCAGGCATCCCACAGATTAATAGGAGAAAAAATTATATAAATAAACAAGTAAATAAAACTTCAGAGTATTAGATCTAATTTTTCTAAAAAGGATAATCCTATCATTGAAATGATTGCATCAAGGTCTTGTAAGTTGACGGCATCAGTGATTAATAAATTAATTAATTTATCATTTCAGCAAACATTTCTTCAAATCTATGTCCTTGTAAAGTAGTATCAATGCCATACTATTTCTTTAATCTAAATCTATATTCATGTAGCAGCTTTTTGAATTTCCATTTTCTCTTTGAGAAGAGAACATGCTAACCAGTTGATAGGAGTACTATGGTCTACTTGGTAATAACATATTTTCAGAGTAAATAGTTATGTTAGCATGCAGGGGCTTTATTCACAACCCCGTCAATTTGATTAATGTGAACTAATCATCTTTAGCTTGATTATTCTAGATGAAAAAAAGAAGTCAAGTTCCTAAATGCGCAAAACTGAAAACTAGCTGTTAAAGTGTCCCTACTTCCGTGTTGATGCTGCATGTGTCTTAGCCCACCTCAATACACCTGTGCTCTTCCATATTTCACATGCAAATACTTTCATATGTAGTATTGGTCACTGCTTTCATTTGCAGTTCTATTTAATTTATTCAGTGAAAAGAATTACTTATGAAATGAAGTTGTTTTATTATCTCATCCTATATGTATTGTCTTTTTCATTAGAAAAACTAAAAATGATTAATGATTCATATTGAATTTTTCTTTTACTCATTGATCATGGAGGATTAGATTTAATTTCACAGTGGATTTGTACTTAGATAAAATCTAAAGTACATTTTGAGGTATATAAAAGGAAGTTTAATGTGTGCTAGAAAGAGAGGAAAAAATCTGGAAAAATTTTCAATAATATATTGCTTTGCGTTATTCAGAAGAAAAGAAAAACTTTAATGAAACAAATAGATTTCACTACAAAGCAAATGAAAAACATCCACATTCTATCCTGATTCAGGATGAAGGAACACAAAAGAAATAGAAAATGTACTTTATCTTTTGAATTACTAAGAAATATTGACCCTAAATAACAGATAAGAGACAGAAGCTGGAGCTACTGTCTTTGCAAAGTGCACTTCTTGCGATTTCAGAGCAATCTGTGAAGGTCAGTGCCTATCATTCTCACTGAGTGCAAAGCAATAGAAGACTGCTTCTAATAGTGAGATTAATAAATATATGGCCAGAAACTTCAGAGGAAAAAGAATTAGATATATTTCTTTTTTAGAAAAATATTTTTTATCAAAGGTGATAAGGAAATAGAGAGCAAAACTGAGAGTTACTTTTGCTTTTCATTTAGGCAAATGAATATATAAGCATAATATATGTTATTTATTATATATTATATGTGTGATCTTGAATGTTTAGATTTTACTTGGACATTAGATGTATTCTTTGATTAGAAGATTTTAAAAAACAGTTAAGAAGCCTACTTTGTTGTTGTTGTTAACAGGTGAGTATCCAGGGCATTTTTATCATTTTAATATTAATAGCTCTATCAAAACCTGTGACTCAGGTGTCAGATTCAGCTCTGAGCATGAATTTAACTGGACCTTCATGTTTCTGAAGGCTATTACAACCCAAAAGATAATTTCTATGAGATCAGCTTTTGTAATTTTCTCGATAAGAGTAGAACCTTTCTAAAAGTTAATAATGAGACATATGAGACACTCCAAAGAATATTAAATTGGTTAAATAAACATTTAAATGCATCATAGATAAAAAATACCTTTGGCGGTCCATAGTCCAAGTGAAGAGCTATGTCTAAACCCCAATTGAGACTCCACATGCACAGAGCCTATAGTTCAAAGATGGGGACCATAGCAAGTAGGTTTACCTTTCCTTCCTTTCGAATTCCACTGAAGTAACAGAAAGTTGTTTCATAAAGAAAGAAATCCAAAACTGTATGGCAAATAGGAAGTGATGCTATCAGCATAATTGCTGATATTGTGAATAATTTCTAGAAAACAAGATTCTATTGGCAGATAATCCAGATTAGGGGAAACCATTGAGAGTCTAACATAGTCAAAGGAGATGCCTTAGATATGTTGTGAAAGGTCTCAAGTTTAATTAGCAGGCCTGGGGAAAGGATGAGTGTAGAACAGTAATTAGGGGAGTGATTTAAACGTTTGTCTGCAGGCTAACAGGACCAACATGGCCCTCTACAAACTCCCTGCAGAGTGAATGACAGCAGGGGCATTTACTCCCTGTGTTAAGCCAGAGACCTTATTACTAAAGAAATTAAGTGGACTGGGTGGGATTAGCTACCATATCCAGTGTGACATTTGTCTCCCAAGACAGAAACAGAACTGACTTCTGGGTACATCAAAGCTCTGCAAATGCACGGAAGGAATTTAAAAGGTAAGGCCTTTCAGACTGGGAGAAAAATATGTTGAAATGCTTTATTCCCAGAGTAATATTCTTGTTATTTTGACATTTGGGTACCCTGCCTGCTTGCTCCCTGGCCACACATCCTAAAATGATGCCTCCCAGTTGGCATGTCCTCACCTATTTACTAATAAGGATTCTTCTGAACTTTCTGAACCGACTCATAGTCAGGCTTCTGAACCTTCTCATAGGCTCAACTATGCACTTCCTTGTAAAATCCAGTTTTAGCAAAAAGCCCTGCTAAGTCAGTTTAGCAAGAACCCTCATCCTCTATATCTAATCACCTTCCATATCTGATCAGGTTCCTTATCAGCCACCATCCCCCAGGTGATGTCTGATCACTCTGGCCTGTCTTTACCAAGAATCCTGTTAGGTCAGTTTAGCCAGAATCCTCCTTATCCCAGATGTTTGCTGTTGGTAATTTTCTTCCCACTGACACCTTCCCCCCTCCTTGGCAATAAATTCTCACTTTCTTGTGCTGTATTCGGAGTTGAGACCAATCTCTCTCCACCCTTTCAGTGGTTCCTATACCTATCACAATTGTCCTGAATAAAGTCTTCCTTACTGTACTTCCATACTTTAACAAGTATCATTGAGAGTAATTTTTTCTTTAACATTACACAAAAAGGAAAGCAGCCTGCTCATTCCAGGGAAGGGCATTTGGGGAAATAGATCAAGACCTATGCAGAAAGACTTTGACATATACCCTAATCCATCAATCAAGTTCTTTATTCATAACTGTGAATCACCAACTGAAGATTATCAGAGAGTTTAAGAAAATCAGTAACCTAAATGTAAAGAAAAAAACTAAAGAAATAGAACAAATGACTCTAGAGAAAACAGAGGTAATTCAGTGAACATAAGGAAACAGAAAAAATATTCTGATTATATCTTTAGAAAGATTTTGAGTACCCATTACATACATTTAAAAAGATATAAAAATAAACAAAGGAAAGCCAGATTGCTAATAAAATCAGCCAAGAATTTTTGGAACTCAAACACATTTTTTGAAAATGTATAAAGAAAATTACTAGAAAATTTACATATCAGATTCATGATATATTCTAAAAAATAAAACCATTGAACACAAAACATAAAACAAGATGGGAAATATGAATAGAACAGTGATGAGGCATTGAAAATTAATTCACAGATTCTGATATTATTCCAAGAGTTTTAGAAAAAGAGTATGTGGGAAAATTATACAAAGGAAATTTGTTTTAATCAAAGAAAGGCCATGCAGGTCTTCAGACTGAAAGAGCAAACAGATTCGCAATATTTCGATGCTCGAATGATAATGAGAAAATTGAAAAAGTTTCCAGAGAGGACGGAAAACAGTCTATTGGAGGATGCTAACTGCTGATTTAACAACAGGAATGAAGGAAAAGAAAGCACTGGTCCCTGATTTTGAGTCACTGAGGAATCACCAGTGTGAGCACAGAAGGATTTATAAGAAAAGTATTCCAACAAATGAGATAAGAACTCACATTAGAATAAGTATAAAAGGCCGCTAGAACTCTGGAGGAGAAAGAACTTGGGGACTCAGGAGAGACTTCACAGAGTAGGTGCTATCTGACCTAAGTCTGGAAGCACAAACAAGAGTTTGCTTTACGTGTCATAAAATCTGAAACAAACACACTAATCTGCTCAGTTTAGGTTACTAGGAATCTTCACTCTTTTTACTTCTTATTTAAAAGTTTCTATGTTAGTCCTGTTGCCTTATTTATGCTGTATTTTTATTCTATTGTAAGTGACTTCAAATCTCTTGTAGTAAACAGGCCATATAGCTTAAATAAATAAAAACATTTTATTTCTTAGTTAAATGTGAAAAAGCAGGTAGGCTGAAGATTTTATATTTTCCAGGGAACTAAGTAAAAGTAATTACATGTGATTCTTGATTTCTGTATGGGAGTTACTTAGATAGGATGATTAGTGGAGGACCATGACCAACAAGACTCTTTAACAAGGAGTGAAATCTTCTCTATATTAAATATTCAAGTTACAGGATTTTCTATTTATGACAAAACAGGAGAGATAAATAAAGATAAAGAAAGAACATCTTGTGTGAGAAAGATTAAAAGAGACTGCAATATAGCTGTGACAATTCTGGTTATCCTCATTTGTCACTTGAATGTTTATAAGTAAAAAAAACAGGAAGATGAAATCTGCAAACAGCATAATGTGTTTTTTTCATTTTCAAGGACCATGGATTTCCATAAATTATTTTCAGCTAAAGATGTTTTAAATTGATGACACAAAACAGTGACAAATCTATTAGTGAGTCAGTAAATTGATGAGCAAGCTTTAATGAGTACACCTTGTATGCAGAACTCTTAGTTGGCTATTTTAAGGAAGGCATTGTCAATATCAATGCTGATGACTACCTTTGAGATTAAACTGATGACATTTAGAGTTTCCAAAATAAAGCCAAGTCTGTTACAACATTTTCCTATTCACATACTTTTTAAATTCTTATTATCACAATATTTGGAAATCAGGGCTTATATTATATTTTAATAATGCAATTTATTTACCTTTGGGGCAGGAAAATATTAATTTTATATTATTTGTCCAAATATACATACAATTTACAATGAAACAGAATATTTGGGAGTCCTCTGCACCCAGTTAAATTGAGTTGGACTTATTAAAATTGACTTTCATGGTCTTTCACTTTGATGGTGCAGAATTGGTTTATGATCATTTAAAAGAGAAGGAAAGACTAGTGTCTGGAGGCAGAGGTGCTGTGTAGCTTCAACCCTTAGTCTAGAAATAAGGGTATCTTTTTTGAAACCTAATGGCATTAGTCTGACCATAAGAAAACTTTGAATTCCATCCCAGAGGCTGTTTTCTGTGTCTCTGGCAAAAAGCAGGGAAGCTTGTGTGAGATGGCAATGAAAGATTTACACAAGGCATCTGATTCTGAGAAAAGGAATTGCTTAAAGGTACAAGAGGAGGATTTGGAACCCAAACGGGAATTTAGAAGACCTTTCAGTTTTATCACTTAACAAGGGAAAATTGTTACCATTTAAATAAATAAACCTTGTTGTTTTCAAGTTGATAATTTTTTCTAATCATTTGGACAGAAAGCTCAATCCCTTCTGCTCAGAATATACAGGAAATATGACCTCCTACAAAAAGTCTCACTCCATCACTGAAAGGTGATGTTATGATTTCCTTCCTTCTACCCACTGTGCTTGTGGTTTTCCTTTCTGTACAATGAGGCTGCTGACTTTGAGGGTCTCAAAGCCTCTTTCAGGTTGTCAAAAGGCAAAATTACAACAAAATTAGTTTAAAGATCTTAATTGGCTTTTGTTTGTCATTCTAGAATCGGGCAATACCTCATCCTACAAGACAGCATAAGTGTTCCCATGAGCCAAGCAGAGGAGGTTGGTTTTATGGACAGAAAGGGGCTAAGTAAAGAAGAAAAAGAAAACCAAAAGTGGATTGGTTCTTTCAAAGTTACTGCCTTGTAAAGATTCAAGTAAATGGGACTTCCTTATCATGCTGGCTAAAACTGGCTTGTGTGGGGATTTGGCTATTATCTCTCATTCTCCTTCTTTCTCAGAAGGTTAGATAAGCAACTTAGCTTCGGCGTGGTGATGTGGAAGTTCAGTAGGAGTAACTCCATTTTGGTTCAGTCTGTTGGGCCTAGCAAAGGAGCTCAGTCCAAATCAATGACCTTCTATAAAATTTTATTTACCAAGCTCTAATGGTCAAAAGGTTTTGCAGTTCACTTTTTATTTTCACCCACATAACCTATATTTACTAACATTTTAAAAATGGATATACATATTCATTAGTCAGTGTTTGCACAGCTGTCTAAATGTCTGTATGCTTATTTGTGTCATTATTGTCTAATTTATACTAGAACTTCTGGGGAAGAAAGGACCGTGTCTTGTTTGTTTGATTTGAGCACCTGATCCACTGACCATATTGTAGAAAAAAAATTAAAAAGTGTGTCTGTGTGTGTGTGTGTATGTGTGTGTGTGTGTGAGTGTGAGTGCATACACATGGATATACGTAGATTGATGGTATGGTTTTCTAGTTTAGAGACACAAAAAATGTACATGAATAAGATTGAGGGAGAGTGGCTGGAAGAAAACAGAAATGGAGACCAGAAAGAGAGGAGACACATTTTAAACTAAGATTTTTATTTTCTTAGACTTTATAGTGTCTTGATGTTTTGTTTAAATATGCCAAAGTAAAGGAAGCAAAGCATAAATCTACCTACCAACATATTCTGGATTTATGTCATTTGCTATTTTTCCAAAGTGTTTGAAAATTTCCAAGGTTAGAGCCATTAATCAGTGACTAAAGAGACAGATGGACTAAAGAGAAGTCTTGCTGTACAGTTTTTCTCTGTTCTGTCCACCATCTTCTAGAAAAACAATTATACAGGGCCACAGGGAATGCCTGGAATTGAGAAAATGGCCATTCACAAGACTATGAAGCAACAAAATACAGAATTCTAGTTTTAACATATGAATTATTTTGAGAAGTTTATGATTGCAGTACTTGAATTAGATAAAAAGCCCTTGAATTAGCACTGTGATTAGAGGTGAGTACCATGTCAATTGGGAGAACATCAAACGGTCGGTCAGTCTAGTGACTTTCTCAGTTGTATGATTCCTACTCCCCTCCAACTTTGCTATACTGTCTATCAGCATCATGTTTTAGTAAATACAATTGTAATTGTATTAATAAGGGCTTTCTTTAGTAAGTAAGGTAATGATCATCTCATTTCAGGACTAATTCAGATGACTGTCATTCATTGTTATCCTCCGGGTGGCCAACTTCAGTTGCTTGCAATCTTAGCTTTACATGACATCTGTGAAGTGTCTCTGCTGTCCCCCTCTGTATGGCCCCTCCAGTCCGGGACAGTTGCCAGTCACTTGACAATTATATGCCATTGTAGCACCTTCTATTTCCATCTGTCTTAATGGGATTATCTCTTATTTTTCTGTCTGTAAGCCTCTTGAGAGCACAGCATGGTGTGTCTATTCAGAACATACAATCTTCATATAAAGGATGTTTAATACATAGTGTACAAATGACAGTGTAGATGAATGAATAAATTGCACCTGCTACTTTTAAAATTATCTAATTTTATGTAACCCTTGTACTGGGATAACCTCAGAAATTATACCCTGGGATACTTTATGTTTTTCTTTTTCTTCTTATGCTATTTTGTTCACTCAAATCACCATTAAAATAACTGGAAAATTTGCTCTACAGAAACAAACTGATTATTCCTATTTACAAGGACTCTGACTATCACTAGGAGAAAATGTGGTTATAAGTAAAAAAAATTAGCAAAAATCTATTTAAGATACAGACATATTTCACCATCCTGCCACCTCATACATTTTTAACTTGGAGTCTCAAAATTGCGCTTCCCAAACTCACAGATCCCTGAGCAGGGTGTGTGTGCGTGTGTGTGTGTGTGTGTGTGTGTGTGTATGTTTATTTTCCCATGCAGGTATCCAAGAGATCTCTGCTCACACATCCTACTTGCAAGTCTACGTGTTGGAAGAACACCTCCTTTTTCTGTCTCCCCAGGTTCTGTGTGTCCCTGCACTGTGCTGTCCTCTGTGCTAAATGACTGGTTTCTCTCCTGAAATAAGTTCTTTCCCAGACATCTAGGACACTTGGAAGACTCAAGCATCTATATAAGAGGCTGCTGAGTTCTTTCTAATCAGTCTAGTCATTTTGTATTCCCTCAGAACAACTACTTTCATGAATATGCCCCAGCTCCCATAGCTCTGAGGCCCAGTATCTTTTATTTTCTGCTCTGTCACCATAGGGCGGGACTGTTGGTACCTATTAGACATAGCCTGTGAGCATCTCAGCTAAACGAAAATTTTTGGTATTTTTTTCAGTACTTTACTCAAACAACAAATAGTGAAGTCTTCAGGAAAACAAAGAATTATCAGCAACCACCATGTGCACATTGACCACATGTACCAGATTTTCTGACTCAGTGTATATTTCAACTGTGGTATTCTACTTTCCTACTAGGTATCTCATACTTGGAATAAATGCATTGGTTTATCCCATGAAAATGATGATCATCTAATCATGGGTTATGCCAATTTTGAACCTAATTGAGAAGGGAGCTAAAAATTAAATAGCCAGATGTTTTAAGAAAGAAAAAAAAATTTGAATAGGATTTTTTCTCCAGATTCAGTTCCAAGGGCAGAAGGAAAGTGAGTGGGACAATCATCATCATTATCAAATAATGTATGATTGCCAGACTTTTCTTTTAAAAAAAAAAAACTAGCCAAATTTTGATTGGAAAAAAAATTTCAAAGGCAAAATTAAAATACTCTCAACTGTTTTAAGATATTCATGAACTAAATTTTAATGTTAAGAACAGATAGTTACATTTAATGTTCAGAACAGATATCCTCTGGAATGTAAGTTGGTGCTTTTGAGAAATAATATTAGCTTTAGGAGAAGAGAGCTTAGTATTTCTGAATTCTGTTCTAGTCAAATCAATTAGTTTTGACCACTTCAACTGTATTTTGAACACTCATTGGGAGCAAAGCATCAGCCAGGCCCTTCTGCAACTGTAGTTCTCAAGCTATGGATAAGAAATAAGTTGACCGTAGTTGGCTGTACTATCACGGTTCCAGGTGTTACATCTGGGTGACTTCAATGGTTCCACTTTCAACAGGCAGCTGCTCCCTGGGATTGGTACAGCCTTGGTTTCATCCTGTACTACTTATTAATATAAACTGCAGTTTGGAGATTGGGTTAGAGGGAATTACTGAAATAGTTTATTTTGTAGTATATCCATAGCTTTCATCATCTTTCACCACTATTACTCTAATCTATTGGAGTGAAAAAATAGGAAAGAGTTAATAGCTTATTAAAAGCAATAGTGATAAATTTAAAAGTTTCCCCATCACCCCTTGATAAGTCTTATTTGGTTGGACTTCTCGATGAGGTCTTCTGCTTCCTAGGGCACTTGCTGATCTGGTCCTGGAAGTAGAAGGAGGTAATATGGAGACACATATGAACTGTGAGGTCCTCAAGGAATCATTACTTAATGACTGTCCTCTTGCGTTACACTTAGTTTCTCTTTGGTCGAACCGACATGATCTTTTCCTGGTAGAGCAGTTCAGATAATCCTCACGTTTTGGAAAACTTCCCTTTATGGGTCAACCAAATGGCTTTTGATAGAGCAAATGGCTCTGAAAATTTCTAAGATATGAGTTAAAACCCTCGGTAGTCCAATGCACTAGATGTACAATGTGCAAATTACTAATATTTACCTTTTTAATTACCAAATTCTGAGTACAAATCTGTAGAGATAATGATAGTATTAGCAGCTTTACAGGGCAGATATAAGGTTTGCCTACCCTCTATGAGAATGTTTGTGAAATATTAGCAAACATTTAAAAAATTTAATCTTTTCACATCTCTCTAGGATCATATGAATAGTTACTGAGCACCTCCAAGTGCCCACAGATTTACATATGTTAATAATATCTCATTTATAATAATTATCTCAATACTTTGGTGAGGAAGATATTATCTTTCTAATTTTAAAGATAAGAAAAAGCAATTGATTTATAGAAAGCTTAGACAGTTTTGTAACCAGGAAGATCTCAGGCTTATGTTTGAATTTAGATGTTACTCACTCAGAAGTCTCCTTACACCATATAAGAAAGTTATATTGTATTAAGTAAATATTAGTGTCTGAATTTTTAATTTCTAAGGAAATTTTCCACTTCCTTCCTGAGCAAAAAAAGAGATAATTGGACTGATTCTTAATATAAATGTTTGGCAACTATTAATAATTATCATTCAAAGTTAATCTTTGATAAATACTTTTTATCTCTAATTTTGAACTTATTTTTATAGCATTTGTCAAGGCTGTTTATTAATATTGATATCTATTTGAATATCATTGTATAGTCACTATTTGATTCTTCATGATAGAGGCTGCTGATACAAATTATTCAAAAATCATTTAATTGTCTCGATTAGTATTTGTACTGATGTTTTATTATTGAAATATGAGCTTAGAAAAGTTATAAAATGTAAATCACTACATTTTCATTATTTTTTACAGGAGAGAGAAAGCTTAATTACTTTCTGCTTTGCTGTCTTTCAGGTTTCCTACTTCATGCTAAAAAGTGATAACATTGCAAGTTAGGCTGAAGCAAGACACCAGGCTTTGTTGAACTGTGTTTGGCCCTTTGCTTGGTTGTAATAAATGAGTCACAGTTTTGGCTTAAGGGGCTTCCAGATAGACTACAAAACACAAGAGCAAAAAGTATGAATTCTGTCATTACATGTCTTTATCATTCAGTCTATTTAATCATGATACGATCTTTAAAGAAATAATGAATACAGAGATTTCTAGACCATAATCCCATGAAAGCCTGAATCTTCCCAGGCATTCACAGATTTAAAAAATGGAAATATGCCAAATGATGTCCTCAAGATACTAGGAAAGCAAAGACCTCATAAAATTTTGTTATTTACTTCTGAATTTTAATCTAGAGATAAGGAGTTCACATAAGTAAAACACAGCTATTTCATAGGCTGAAGCATCAAGTATAACAAATATTTTATTGTTGGCTTCTCTCTCTTTTTAGTTTTCATTGACTTAGATTCTAATTCTACCCAATCCTTGCTTTCATCATTTCGTATTAAAAACTATTAACTTTTATCAGAATAGTAGACAACTGGCCCCCAAATCAGAAAAATCAATTTAAATTCTTCATAGTAGCATATAATTAATTCATTAATTTCTAAAGAATATATTTTGAAAATATTAATTTTACTAGCCATGTGCAAATCTTTTTGGCACCAGGGACTGGTTTCACGAAAAACAATTTTTCCATGGACTGGCGGTGGGTGAGGGCATGGTTTGGGGATGATGCAAGTGCGTTACATTTATTGTGCAATCAGACCTCTCTGCTAATGACAACCTGTATTTGCAGCTGCTCCCCAGTGCTACCATCACTGCCTCAGCTCCACCTCAAATCATCAAGCATTAGATTCTTATAAGGAGCACTCAACTTCGATCCCTCACATGCACAGTTTATAGTAGTGTTCACACTCCTGTGAGAATCTAATGCCACTGCTGATCCAACATGTGAGTGTGGGGGGGGTGGTTGTAAATACAGATGAAGCTTTGCTCCTTTACCTGCCACTCACTTCGTGCAGCCCAGTTCCTAACAGGCCATGGGCCAGTACTGGTGCAGCCTGGGTGTTGGGGACCATAGTGCAAGACATTGTGCTAGGTGATTTAGGCAGAATTAAGCAAAACAGAAAGAACATCTTCCCACATGGGGCTTATAGTTTAGAGAGAGAGAGAGACAGAACTAAATATATAAACCAATAATAAAAATGTCAAATCCTCTGAAAACAAAAAGAGCTGCTGACAGTATCAGTGAATGTCTTACGTAGCAACTAAACTGACACCTAAAGGGAAAAAGTTTTCATCAGGCAAAGATGTAGATTATGTGTATTCTGGCATGAAAGAATAGCATTAGCCAAATATTTCAGGCATGGAAGATCTAGGTGTACTTCAGGAACTGAAAGGTGGCCAGTGTGATTGGAGTAGAGAGAGTAGGTGGGGTCAGATGATGTAGGCATCGCAGGACAAGATAAGAAGTTTGGGAGCCAGTCAATAATTTTAAATCAGAGAAATAGAGGGATAAAATTTACTTCTTTTCCCATCTCACTGTTGTGTGAGAAATGAAGACTCAAGGGAGAGAAAAAAAAAAAAAAGCAAGGAGCACATTTAGGATGTGGAGAAGAGAGTCCACTCAGTGATAATGGTTTGCACTAGGATAGTATAGTAGAGATGTACAGAAGGATAGATGTGAAATATATCCTGGAAGTAGAACTGGCAGGATTTGCTAATTGATTAAATGTGAGGCATGAGAAGATGGAGAGGAAGGCACGAATGTGTCTGTCAGGAATTGGCTTGAATCATTGGGTAGATGATGGTGCAATTTACTAAAGACCTGGGAGGAACAGGTTTTGGGGTGAGGATCCAAGTCCACTTGTGTATGTGTTGAATTTAAGATGCACTTCAGACATCCAGGAAACGTTGGTGGGCACTTTTATATATGAGTCCTGAGCTTTTTGGAGAGATCTAGGCTGGGAATATATATGTGAGTAGTTAAATATTTCATGTATAAGCCATTGAATTGAATGATATTACCTAGAGAAAGAGTGTAGAGTGCGAAAAGAAGATGACCAAGGGCTAAGCATTATAAAACTCCTATATTTTTATAATGATTATTTATTTTTTAAGTTGCCAAAAAAATTGTATATATTCATTGTGTACAACATATTTTAAAATATATATACATTGTGGAATGATTAAACCAAGCTGATTAACATATACATTACCTCATACACTTATCAATTTTTTTTATGGTGAGAACATTTAAAATCTACTCTGATAGTAATTTTCAAGTATACAACATATTGTTACTAACTATAGTTACTATGATGTACAACAGATCTCTTGAACTTATTCCTCTTGTTTAACTGAAGCATCTTCCCAGTTACCACCCCCACCAGCTCCTGGCAATCATCATTCCACTTTCTATTTCTATGAGTTCAATTTTTTTTGATTCCACATATAAGTGAGATCCTATAGTATTTGTCTTTCTTTGCCTGGCTATTTCACTTAACATAATGTCCTCTAGGTTTATCCATGTTGTCTCAAATGACAGGATTTCCTTTTCCTTAGGGCAGAATAATATTCCTTTGTGTATATATATCACATTTTCTTTATCCATTCATCTGTTGATGGACACCTTGGCTGCTTCCTTATCTTAGCTATTGTGAATAATGTTGCAATGAACATGAGATATATTAGATATATTTTAGATATATTGATTTCCTTTGTATATATACCTAGAAAAGGGACTACTAGGTTATATGGTAGTTCTATTTTTCATTTTTTGGGTGATCATCCATACTGTTTTCCATAATAGTTGTATCAGTTTACATTTCCACTCACAGTGTATAAGGGTTTGTTTTCCCCTACATCCTCACCAACACTCGCCATTTTTATTTTTTTGATAATAGCTATTCTAACAGATGTGAGGTGATATCTCATTTTGGTTTTAATTTCTATTTCCCTGATGATTAATGATGTTTAGCATTTTTTCATATACCTCTTGGCCTTTTGTATATTTTTTTGGAGAAATATCTATTTGAATTTTTTGGCCATTTTTAATTTTTTTTCTATTGAGTTGTTTGAGTTCCTTACATATTTTAGATATTAACCCTTTATCAGAAGTATATATTGCAAATATTTTCTCTCATTCAATAGATTGTATCTTTACTCTGTTGATTATTTCCTTTGCTGTGCAGAACCTTTTTAGTTTGATATTATCCCACTTATTTATGTTTGCAATTGTTGCCTGTGCTTTTGGGGTTATATCCAAAAAGTCACTGCCAAGACCAGTGTCGTAGAGGTTTTCACCTGTGTTTTCTTCTGATAGTTTTATTATTTCAGGCCTTGGGTTTAAGTGAACTCCGACATTTTAAGACTGAGTCAAGGAGTAGAAACTGAAAAGACAGACTTAGGAGTGGACAAAGAGACAGGAGTGTTTAAAGAAGCAGTGACTAGCTCATGATATTGAATGATGTTTGTTACTCTGTTTAAAAAAATAGTGCCTGTTGGACACGGAAGCAAGAAGGATTTGGTGATCCCAGTAAGAGAGCAGTTTAGTTTCAATGGGCTGACTGGAACAGAAACAAGGTCGTGGTGGGAGAGTGAATGGGAAATAAGAAAGTAAAGACAAAAATAAAATAAGGAATTATCTCTATGAATGGGAACATAGTTGAACAGGTTTGCAGAGACAAGTGAAAGTATTTGTTTTGTTTTATTTTAAATATGGATGTCCTAAGAGATTGTTTCATACTGATGGAATGATAAAGTAGAAAAGGAAAGACTGATGATGACACAGGGAAACAAGACACTGAAAGAATAAGGTTCTTGATAAACTGAGAGATTTCTGTGATCTTTAACTAAGGAAATAATGCCTTACTCAATTGTTTTGCCTTTCTTTTTTCCTTCATGATTATTTTTCCCCCTAGAGGAAAAACTGTCCTCCTTGTATTTCTAAGAACTTGACAGCATATACCTTTCACAGAGTGGGTCCTGAATTAATGTTAAATGAGAGAATAAATATACACCTTATTATAAATATGTAGGTTCTTGCATGCCAGGCATATATTAAGAAAAAACAAACTATTTTGTCTTCTACTATTCACACTAAACACAGAAAATTTCTGTGATCCCAGATGTTTGGGTTTTTCTTCTTCACATTGACCAATTTCCCAACAGTAGCTGGGTGTCCTATGATTAAATTAAATTCTGACCCTATCTACCTGGAGTGAGAGTCAAATTCCACAGGTTAAGGGCTCAGTTCTGCAAGACGGACTGTAGCCTACTTCAGACTCAACCCCAAGTCTATGCCCCATACTTCTGACTGACTGGCTATAGATTGGGGGATCTCACAATTCCCGCCTCAGGTTCGATCATTTCCTGGATGGCTCACAGAACTCAGGGAAATGTTTTGCATACTACTGCCAATTTATTACACTGGATATTTTAAAGGATACAGATGAACAGCTAAATAAAGAGGTACACAGAATGAGGTTCAAAAGAATTCTGAGTGCAGAAGCCACTATTTGGAGATGAGGTGTGCCACCGAGCCATGTAGATGTGTTCAGCAACTTGGAAGTTTTCCAAACCCTGTCCTTTTGGGTTTTTATGAAGGCTTTATTATATATTAATAGGTATGATTAATTACATTATTGGCCATTGTTCATCAGTTCAAACTTCAGCCCCTCTCTCTTCCCTGGAGGTCATGGTTGGGGGATGAAAGTTCCAACCCTTTAATGACATGGTTGATTAACCTGGAAACTAGTCCCTGTCCTGGATCAACCAGCCATCATATCCAAGAAACTCCACCCATGCTAGTCATCTCACTAGCATACAAAAAGACATTTATTACCTCAGAGGTTCCAAGGGTTTAAGGAGCTGTCTGCCAGGAAATCACTGCAAAGGCTAAATATATATTTTTTATTATGTTTTATCAGATTACTTTGAGCCTATTCTTTCTATTGTTTTTCATCTTCTCAAAATCCATACTAGAAAATTATTTGTTTATAATGTCATTACTATTAATATTCAGAGACAATAGAGTTGATTTGCTAAAAACACACATTTCTGAATAAGAATGTTAACTTATTTTTCAAAAAATGTAGAAAGAATAATTCAATTAATTATTATCAAACATTCGTTAATCCTTTTCTAGATATAAGGCATTGTGATAAAGCATGTAAGAGATCCCAAATAACTTATTTATGGCTAACAATTTGGAAATATGTGGTATTTAATAACATATATTTTTTTATTTTTCTACTTTTGACATTTAATTCTCCTACCCTTTTTTGTTTTATAACATTTTATTATTTATTTTAATATTATCTTAATCATTATACTTTAAGTAACCCCAATGGTAAATCCTTTATGGGTTAATGGTTAATATTGTATGCAAAAATGAATGGATGAGTAAGTAAATCAGTGGACAAATTAAATAATGCATACATAAATAAATTAAGACACATATCCTAGCCCAATGGATAGTTTTATTTTGGGGATAGGGAGTTTAATTTGGAGGTAGTGGAGTAGATAACAATAATAATTACTATATGGTAAAACACTGTAAGTATTTATGAAGTGTGAAATTTTATTGAATTTCTAAGGAGGGAGAATACAATGTTTTCATGTAAGAAAGGCATTTCGAGAGCAAGGAAGTAGCATTTTGAGAGTCTGAGATAAGCCCAAATTGATTTACAGAATTAAAAAAAATTGAAGATGATTAAACAGCAACACAATACCATGGTAGAGAAATTGTAACATGGAAAAAGAATCCATATAGAAGATAAAAATTCACATCATTTTATAAAATTATTGAAATTTTATGTGAAGAAAGAGCTGTCAAGGGAAAGGTATTTTCAGGCCGAGAGAAGATTATGGCAAAGTCGAGGAGGGAGAATATTCGTTGGGAACAGCGGGAAGTTTCACAAATGAGTAACACTACAGTTGCTCACAACTGAAAACACAGACTTGATTTTTAGCATGGAAGGCTTTGAATGCCCTACTGAAGTACTATAATATATTTCTGCAGAATGAGGGAAAGAGCATCCTGTATTGGTTTTGTGTTCTAGGAAGCCTAATATGGTGACGGTTATTGACAACTTAGAAGGGATGGATCTGGAGCTAGGTAGCTAGTTAGGCTTCCTATTGCAAAGACCCAGATGTGACTCATTAGCTTAATTAGTTGCCGATGAAATGAAAAAGAAGGGAATATGGAGTAACACACTTCAGAATAAAACATTTTCAGGACCTGGCAAGTGAGTGAGAAGGAAAAGTAACAGATTACTCCAAGGTCTTAAACTTGAGTAACTGGAAGGGTAATAAGATGGAGACCAATAGGACAGTCAGAGAAGAACTCATTGCAGTGACAGCATAGTGATAAGGTTTTTTTTCAGACTTGTGGAGTTTCTGGTGTTGGCTGAACACCAGGTGTCAGGGTCGGGTAGGCAGTTGACAACAACGTCGTGAGAAGAGTGGGGGCTAGAGATCACGAATTTGGGAACCTTGCTATAAGGGTGATAGATGAAGCCATGGGAGGATTAATACTATGATGAAATTATACATCTGGAGAGAGTAAGAATAAAAAGAGTAATAAATAAAAATCAATGTTTAATTGTATTTCCTCCCTTTCCTTTATAGTCCTGAAAATTGACATCATATGAGAGACTGATTGTTTAACAGGGGGAATTGATAATATGAATGGGTGGAGTCTATGACAAAAACCAGAGATTTTGGCAAGTGTATACTAGTATTAAGAGTATTGATTGCAAATGTGGATCCTGGAAACAAACTTAGGGTAGAAGACAGCAGTTATTTTAAAAGAAATTTATTAGAAATAATTATAATATGGGTAACTTTTTAAATATAATAAGTTGTAGTTGAGGCCATGAGGTGTATTTAGGTATAAAATTACTTACACATTAAGAAATAATAGCGGAATTTAGGTTTCTTTAAAAAAAAAGTAATGAAGGGGTTCTAAAAATGGGAATTGGGAGGGGCTGAACAGCTGGAAAGCAGATGGGCTTAGGGTGGGGTGAATAGAAAAGTCATTACTAAAGAGAAATGTTTAATCTTACATGTCTTCTGTTTGATTTGGTGGCTTTATAGTGGAATTTGAGGCATCATTTGGCAGCAGAGTAGACTTTGGTTTTGCAGTAAAATTTATAGGTGGTACAATGTGGCTTTGCAGAGAATGATAGAATATATCTGTTATCATAAATTCCCTTCATAAGAACTTGTTACCAAATTTTGCAAATATAACAAATTTAATAAAGGATGCCAAAGAATATAAATTGTGATATTCTCTCAGTGTCTACTTTTTCATTTCTGAACCTTATGTTTGAATGTATGCATGTATTTTGAAGAGATTTTATTTTTTAGATCAGTTTTATGCTCACAGCAAAATTGAGTGGAAAGTAAGAGACTTCCACTCTTAGTCCCCACATATGTCAACCTCTCCAACTATCACCATCCCATACATGAGTGGTATAAGAACCTCAGGATCTTTTAAACGTAACAGTACAGAGCATTCTACCCTGCACATCCTGTATAAAGTAGTAGCTGTCTCTCCTGCCCTTAGTTTCCATCCTCCTTGTTCTCTTCACAGTGCTTATTCACTTACCAGATATTATATTACACATTGGTATGTTTATTTGTTCATTGTCTGTTCACTGCTTTAGATCTTATGATTGCTGAGGTAAGTACCTGGAGATTCTTGTTCACTGCTGTGTGTGTCTCCCATTGTGACTAATGCAAAGTAGAGTTGAATAAATATTTGTTGACTGACTGACTGGCTGACTGATGGAATAAGAGATGGTGTGTTCCCTGTTAAACTGTGTGTCCTTGAGAAGAAAGATCGTTTCTTTCTTATTCATTGTTATTTAAATTTCCTTCTCTCTTTCCCTCCTTCCTTCCTCATTCATTTACTTGTTCTGTGTGTGTGTGTGTGTAAGGCAGTATTCCCAGTACTTAGAATAGTGCTTGACACATAATAGACATTCAAGAAGTATGCACTGAATTTGTGAATTTGTTAACTCATTCACCCATCACACACTATGTGTGTGTTTTCCTTATATTAGAGATTCTTTTAGATTTTTTTTTTTGTTTTCATCATGTAAAAATATCTACACTCAAACAAGCAAAGGATTAAAGGCTAAAGAGTGTGATAACTGCTCTGTTGGATTGGTACTCCAGGGGCTCTAAGAGGAGATAGAGGGGCACCTAATTAAACAGCAGGGAGGAAAAGTATGTGGAGAGAGAATAGAGTGATTGAAGGCTTCCTTGAACTGAAATTTCAGGAGAAACACAGGCAGACCTTATAAGTGCCCATAAATATGTATTAAATCGAATTAAATATATCTTTTAGCAATTTAGAAAATTTCAAAGCCATGATTCTCAAATGTGGGTGATGTGGGCTGAAGCAGATATAGCAGAATAAATCTAAGTGCTTTCTCAAAATCAATGTCTCCTTCCCCTTCTCATATCTGAGATTCGGTTAGACCCAAGGCATATGTTTTAGTAAAGCACCAAAGATAATCTGATGTGGTTGCCCTCTCCTCCCTCTCTCTGGTCAGAAAAATCTACTGTAATAGAATGGAATTTGCCAACTAAGATGGTGATTTTATATCCTGAAAGGATCCCATGGACTAATTTAAGCATAGGTACATACAATTAATTTTTAAATTTTACTTTAAGGAGATGATTTTTTGTGCTTTCATTTATTATTTTTTATTTAATAGGTTTCATATATTTGTAGAATTTAAAGTGTTTATCTTTCAATTTATATTTCATACATTTCCTTTACTATTAACTTTCTCGTTAAAATAAAATTGCGATAAGGCATTTTTCAAGGACACGCTGGTAAACATTTATTGAGAGAAATGGCAGTACATATAAGTAAGATATAAAATTTACAGTTTCCTTTTGGAATGATATATGAGGGAAACTCAAGCGGGCTCTGTGTATATTTTCTTACATACATATGTACATATGTCTAAGGTCCATCAGTAACTAGCTAACAGATGTCTGTATTAAAAGCTCTTCAGCTTGATGCTATGTTTACTAAACTGACGGGTTCTGTTTTCATTCAAGGCTCTTGGCAAATGTTTATTGAAACTTACAAAGTGATACTGTACTTGTGTTTATTCTTTTCTCCCAAGATTCATTTTTGTTGTTATTGTTCAAAGATTTCTGTTCCAAGAGTCTCTAATTGGTGGCAGTTGAATATATTGTTGATCATTAATGACAAATTCAGTCCAAATTTTAATACTCAAGCTAAAAGTCTCAGAGGAACATATTTAATTTTCTTATTGAAAAAGAACAGGATCCTCAGTCTTCCTAATTACTAGGGAAGTAGAAAGTCCTATTCAAATTTTAGCACGAAACTTCTAGGCATAAAATTTCGAAGGTGGCACTTTTAGAGAAAGTTTATTCCTGTTGCTTTTAATCTAATTCTTTTCTCAACCTAAATTAATTTCTTTTCCTGACAAAGTGAAAATGTTGAATTTTCAAATGTTAAATTGATTTGGAATGTGTAAATCTAACAGTGTATGTAATTCACTGGGATAGAAACATAAGTAAGTTTTATTATTTTTTTAATATCTTGTCTCCAATAGATATCTGTATACTAAATCTGTATACTAAACCCTGTATACTAAAACTTTTCAGTTTTTGGTAGTGAATGATATTTTGATTTTATTGTGTAATTGTATATATTTTTAATAATTAAAATCTTATTTCAGTCCTGTTTATTTTAAAATTTCACAGTCAAACTTGATTTAACGGCCTTGTCATCATCTTCTCCAACTCTACCTCATTCCCCTTTTCCTTCTCCACAAGCCCCATCCATTTTCTTCCATCCCACTAGTTTTATTTCCTAGTGGATAACTGTGTGTGTGTGTGTGTGTGTGTGTGTGTGTGTGTGTTGGAGTGATTATGGTTAGGGTTGGAGTCAGGGTGGTGTGGGGATGAATGTTTTGGTCTTACCACAGAACTTCTCCGTTTCTAGATTATCTGCTGTGCTTGGTAGGGTCAAGAGATCATCAAAGTTACTTTTAATCTAGTAACTACTTTTATATAAAACTCGAGATCTGGAATTAATTTATTTAAACTTTTAAAGCCATAAAAATCATATTTCAAAATGTATCTCTTACCATTTTCTTTTTGACATTTCTTTCTTCTTTTCAAATTCTTTACTTCATATCTTTCACTTCAATGACTTATCATGGTCTTTATGCCATAAAAAGAGTCATCTCATTTTTTTGAACTATTTTCTTCTGTTCTCTTCTCAATTCTGTCTTTAATTGAAAGTAGTCTTTGAAAAAAGAATTTTGTTTCTCTGTGGCAAATTCTAAGTAGTGCAAAATGTACAATATTATGCAAGAAACTATAAACATTATTAAAAGCAGTATGTCAGATTTTAGGTATCACTATAACAATGACATTTTTCTTAGAAAAGTCTTCAAATAGTGTGTTTGATTCAGGGTGTCAAAGCATCTGTGTCTGGGGAGATATTTAGAAAGTGGCATGCCTATTTCTGAGTGCATATTATTAGAAGCGTCTGCTGAAAGTGTGATGCAAACTTACCCTGGCCAGGAAATTGTGTGTTCAGGCTGACATGCTGCCTCTAAGTTATGTCACCATTGGATTCCAATCATACTGGTTTGGCACAAACTAAGTGACCTTCTTTAAAATATTCACGCTATTCTCATTTTCTAGGTCATTTTGTTTCTAGTCACATGCAAATGCATTCTTTATTAATTATATAATTTGCTTTAAAAGCAATTTTGATGCACAGATGAATTCTTGAATATTATGCAATCTTTTCCAGAACAGTCAGAGAATACAGTTAGCCAAATTCCCTTGGCTAATTAACGCCTGGATATGGCTCTTATTTTACCAGAGAAGAACTTCTGGGATCTTGGTGTAAATCTCTTCAACCCATGGTAGACTTGATGCTGTGGAAGAATTCACTAGAAACAATTTTCTGCACTGGTGGGGATTCTACTCTGAAAGGAAAAGTAGTATATATATCAACATAAAGAGAAACTAGAATTAGTACTAATTAAATGAAAAATTACATTGGTACGGTAGAAGGCATATTGGGTAACGAATGCATTTCCAAAGTAATAGAGGGGTAATTACAGCATTTGATGAAGAAATTTATTGGAATAAGAATTTTTCACTGAAGGAAGACACATGGATGGGTACCATATAAGGAGGGCTTGAGAGACCAAGGACCTATGGTAGAATAGAGATGAGGAGGGCAGAACTGGAGCGCTGTCTTGCTGGATACAAAGTGAAATTTGCTGTGAGGGATGAGGAACAGTGGAAACGAGTGAGGATAATGGCAAGGAAGCGAAGCTGGGATGATAAAAAGCAGTTGGAAGAGCCCCATGAAATACAGTCTGTGGAATTTTTAAATCTGTGTAACCCACTAAGCCTTCTGTTGGTTCTTGAGTAACGTTATAGGATCAAATTAGTGTTGGAGCAAGATGAATCTCACCTCAGCGTTTAAATGAAGGAAGAGAGACAAGTTAGAAGCAGCGTGGCTTTTCACATGCATCCATGTATTTTTTTCTTTTTTTTTTTTTCTTTTTTTTTTTCTTTTTTTATTATTATTCCAAGGTATTGTGAGGGTACAAACATTCTAGTTACACTTTATGTCTTTGCCTCATCCATATGCAGGTTAAAGGTGTGCCCTTCCCTCCCTTTAGTGCTCCCCATGTCCTTTAGTTGTAGATTTTCCCCCCATCCCCCTAATCCCTGGAGAGTATTTCTGCCATGTGATCACCCTAGTGTTGATCAGTTAGTACCAATTTGATGGCGAGTACA
>CAUYSK010011487.1:0-54606 GCA_963575035.1 Avahi laniger | reverse complement strand
TGGACATTTTAGAAAGCATAATGTGTTTACTCTGGAAATGACATTCTTCCCCTCTCCAGGGTTTGTTGTTACCCTTTTGTTTGTTTAGTGATTTTCTGGACAATTCTGTAAGGCCTGTATTTCCTGTTTGCAGGGACACTAGAATCCCTGCTCAGCTACCTTAGTGGCTGGCTAATGATTGGACAGATTTCCTTAAACATCTGAGTCTCCCAGGCTTTGCTGAGGGGCTCTGTGGGGTGCTGGGACACACCACCCGCACTCTGCAGGCACCTGGCAGCTCTGCCTTAGCCTTCACTTCCTCAGTGCTCAGAGCCTCAAGGTCAGCCAGAGGTGAGCTCTTGGGGCTTCTCGGACCTTTCCTGAGCATGTGCACAGCTCTCTGGGTTCCCAGGTACGTGTTGGCAATTTTCAAAGCACCTGTGCACTTGTCGTTGCTCCGTGTTTCCTTCTAAGCCTTTTGGTTATCGTGGAGCAGTGTCTGTGCCAGCTGCTGTGCACCTCCACAGGGAGCCATGAAACTGGCAGTTTCTTCCAAATATTTTTTGACAGATGCCCTTGGTAAAGGGCTTGAGTACCAGGTGAGCTCTGGGTCAGGTCAAATAAAGGCACGATTTTCCAGGGAACCACCAGACAGGTCAAATAATAACAGTTCTCAGGACTGAGGCTTTGAAGGGGCTCAGCCCTGTCTGGCCGCTCTGGTGGCTGCCAGGCTGCTGGATTTCGTCATGACTGTGGGATGTTGGTTTTCAGGGGCTCCCCCCGGAGCTGAACCATGCCCTGGACTACTCCACAATACAAGGATAAACAATTGGCACACACAGGTGTGGATCCATCTTAAAATAACTGTGCTCAGTTAAAGAAGCCAGACAAAAAAGAATACATGCTATACAATCCCGTTCATATAAAACTCTGGAAAATGCAAGCTAATCTATGGTGATCCAGAAAGATGGGTGGCTCCCAGGCACGGGGGCGGGGGAGGAGGGTGGGAGTATGAAGGGGCAGAGAATCCCTGAGGGTGCTGGGGATGTCTGTTATCTGAGTGTGATGACAGTTTGGGGGCGGTATGTGGAAACCTATCAGACTATATACTTTAAGTAGGTGCAGTGTATTGCATATGAATTCTATACCTCACTGAAGCTTTCTTTTTTTTTAATTAAAAGATGACTTGGATCTCTACCTGGGAACAGTCTCCCTCTCCCAATTCCGCAGCTCCAGTCTGCCTGCATCCAGAGTTGATGCGATCCTGTCTCTCACGAAGACATAGACTCCCTGTGGTCCCTGTGGACGTGATTCTGCCCTCGCCCGCCTCTGGGCCTCAGCTCCCCACGCCCCTGTCACCGCTGGCTGCGACCCCACTGCCCGGTAGGCACCTACTCACTGCTTTTGCGTCCAGGCGGCCTCCCTGCTGTCCCCAAGCCCTGTGTGCGTGTAGCCGCTTCTGTCCTGGTGGCAGGCTCCAGAGGGCAGCAGGGCTGTGTCACTCTCTTCTGTGTACCGGGAAGTTCTTAGCAGGAGCTGGGATTAAGTAGCTGCTGGTTGAAACAAACCCAGCAAAACCCTGGAAACAACAGAGGCCTGGCGGAGCGCCCCAAGGCATGCGCATGTGATGTCTGTGCTTTGTCGTCCTGGCCTGGGAGTATCTCCGTTGACGTAAAGTGAAAGGTCACTGCAGTCTGCCTCACCAGCGACCTCTTTCCCAGTTAGTAGACGCCCTCTGGACACACTGCACGGCCCCCTGGCCGAAGCCTGATGTGGACAAGTCCAGCAGAGGGAGATCTGTGTCCTCGATGTTTCTTCTCTCCCCTCGGGAGCCTCTGCCCGCAGGTGCAGTGGGCCGGACGCTTAGCAGGAGCCCTGTGGGGAGGCCCCACACCCACCAGCCCCTGTTCAGCCAACCCCTCCACTCCAGCCCCCTGCACCCTGGCAGTGGCCCAGAACGCCCTCCTGCAGGGCAGCCAGGGCGGGGGCCTGGAGAAGCCCCGTCTAGGCAGGAAGAGGAGACCCGCAGTGGGGCCTCCTTCCCACGGTCCTCCCCACACCGGCCCGCCCGGGAGACCAGGAGGCTGGCCAGGCTGTCCTCATGTACGCGCAGCCTTCCCGGTGGCTGGTGGCCAGGCGGGGGCTGGCCTGTGGGTGTCTGGCCCAGCTGGCCACAGGCCACCTTGCTCCTGCTGGTCCTGGCTCACAGCCCCACAGCTGGCGCGACGCTGCGACCTTTCCCCCACTTCCAGCTCTGGCCTCCAGATGATTCTAGACCCCTGAAGTTTATCTTTCTTTTTTTTTTCTTTTTTTTTTTTTTTTGGTTTGTTTTTCTTTTGGCCCCTAAAGTTTACACAGGTCACATGTCGCTGGCCCAAGGGCCTCCCCACCAGTTCCCTCTCCCAGCTCTTGGCTGCCAGGGCCGCCCTAGAAGGTAGGGATGGGCCCTCACCCCAGCAAGGCCAGCCGCAGGGTCAGGGCAGGTTGAGCCTGGCACGAGGCCCACCCTCCATGTGGGGGGCCAGCAGGACCTCTGAAGCCCGCAGCCCAACCCCTCCCCAGTGTTCCCAGGTGGAAAAGACATTCTGCCCTGAACATCGCTGTCATGAGGGCTGGGGGCTCAGCAGCCTGACAGAGGGTGTCTGTGGGCCTGTCCTCAGCCAAGTCCCCGGCCTGAGACTCTGGCCTCCTGCTTGATGCTCATGACTGCCACCCCAGCCAGCCTCTCTGGTCCCATAGCTGCACCACCCAGGGCCCAGATGGAGAAACTGAGGCACAGACAGGCAAGAAACTCCATGGAAGCAAGTGCCAGATACACTGGGCCCTGGTGACCCTCAGCCCCAGGCCCTGCCTGGACAAGGACTTGGGACCCAGGAGCACTGAGCTGGAATGGGAGTGCAGCGGGTGGCGGCTCCCACTGCCCTCAGGCCTGCCCCATGGCCATCCTTGTTCTTCAGGTCTGGGACAGGACTTAGCAAACAGACCTTGTGGCATCCACCGAGCCACCCCACAGAGCCTCTTGTCTGCCTTCAGGGTCCTGGGATCTGTGTCCTCCGAGGCCAAGGCTCCTTGGCCTCCCAGCCAGCATGGGTCTGCCTGCGCCTGCCCAGCTGCTAGAATGGGCTCTGTCTTAGTCTGTTCAGGCTGCTTTGACAAAATACCACAGACAGACAGCTTATAAACAACAGAAAACTGTGTCTCACGGTTCTGGAGGCTGGAAGTCTGAGACCAAGAGCCAGCAGGGTTGGGCTCTTCAAGCTGCAGGTGGCTGACTTCCGGCTGTGTCCTCCCATGTGGCAAGAAAGGAGCTAGCTTTCTGCCCTCTTCTTATAAGGCCGCTAATCCCAGCATGGGGCTCTGCTCCCACGGCCTGATCACCTCCCAAAGGCCCCACCTCCTAAGACCATCCCCTTGGGGGTTAAGATTTCAACATAAGAATTTTGAGGGGACATAAACCTTCAGACTACAGAGGGCTCCCACCAGCCAAATCCAGGACAATTTGAACATCAGAATGAATAAACGACTATCACATATAACTTATTGAACAAAACAGAATATTACAACTCCATACTGATATAGTGTTTTTATTTATTTCAAAATATTAAGGAGTATACTGATATAGATTAATACATGAAGAAACTGAAATTTTAATAAAGAATGGATATTTACATAATTTCAAATTACCTCCCTTCAAAATACTTATTAATTACAAAATAAAAAGACGAATTTTACATGGAGACACCTGCCAGACAGCACCTTACTCAAGAGACCAAAATGAACGTTGTTAGAAAGACGGAAAACCATCACTGCGCGCCGCTAGTGCACTGGGAACACGGCGTCGCGTCGGAGATTTCCTGTGAAGATGCACGACCCGAACCTCATCACCCGGAGACGCTGGGCAGATCCACGCAGAGACCCACAGAGGGCATTGTCCCTCCTACACACACCTCAGAGAATTCTCCGGCCTGACAGCTTCCTAAAATTCAGTCTGATGCCATCTGTTCCCGGGGCATCTCCTTTGCCTCACCTTGCCAGTGTACTCACTTCACCTTGCCAGTGTAGACAGAGTACAGGCAGCTGGGAGTGTGTCCACATGGAGAGTCTATGGACACCGTGTCTGGGGAGAAGGGAGGGGAGGACAGAGTCAGAACTGCACCCAGATCAGTGAAGGGGAGAAGGGTTGGACCCCAGGGGCAGAGGGGCATCGAGGGGTGGGAAGACAGGGAGAGAGAGTGGGTTCAGCGTAGTCAGGGAACCCAGCTGAAGGCCGCCCTGTAACTGGGGTGGTCGAGCAAAGGCAGGCCCAGCACTCCTGCCATCGGGTGCTGGGGGGGGCCACTGCCCTGGGCAGGGCAGAGTCTCATGAGGCAGCCAAGGTCTCATGCATATAAGGAGCAGCAGTGACAGGTGTGTGTGTGTGTGCATGTGTGTGCATGTATGATGTGTGCGTATTTGCATGTATGTGTGCATGTGCGTGCGTGTGCATTGGGGTGGGGGATGTTAGCCTAGCTGGTTTGCCTGTGGCCTGGCTGCTAACTTTGAGAAGGGGGGCCCATGCGGGAGGGTGGGCCTGAGGCTTCTCAGGAATCCCTGCAAGAAGTGACATCAGTAAACCTGAGTCATGGGACACTTTTAGCTGCTCTGTTTCTTCCCCAGGGAATTTGCCATCAGGTGGGACATGCCAGCCTGGAGTCAGAGGGATGCCTTCCAAGGGGAAGGAGGAAAACTCTCTGGCTAATTTAGGTGAAAAACAGCTCTAAAAATCCATAGGCAAGCTGGGAAAACAGACAGGAGCATAGCCAAGGTACCACCCCGGGAACCAGGGCCAGGAACTGCTGAGGACACCCCCCACCCTACCCCACTGCCACCCAGGGGCAAATACCACCCACTGGCACCTCCTGGGGCATCACCCAGGGCAGAGGCAGCGTCCTGGCAGCTGATGGGCTCAGCCTGTGCCATACACCCAAGCCGTGACTGCCGCGAAAGGGGAAGGAGGCTCTGGTGGGAGACTGCACGATGGTTTCCTGGAGCCAGGAAGGGCGGGGCGAAGGCGGCCATAAATGACACAAATCCCTGCACTGACCCGGACTCTCTGAAGGTGGAGCAGTCAGGCAGTTAAAGCATCCGAATTGTCAGGAACTTCCAGGGGAGGCCCAAGTGGCTGTGGTCTGGAGCCTTCACGGAGGAGGTGACATGATGGGGGACAGCAGAGGCTGGGCAGGAGCTCCACGGGAGGAGAGCACGGGGCAAGGCAGGGCCGGAGGCGGTGGGGGGGGCAGGAGCCCAGCCTGCCTCCGAGGGGCTGAGCTGTGATGTGAGGGGTCTGGGTGGGGACTCAGCCTGGGGAGCTAGGGAGAGGAAGGTGACAGAGCTCTTTGCATCTTCCCCTTCCAGGGTCTCCTCCCACAGAGCGGGGGCGGGGTCACCTGGCCAGGCCCTCAGTGCTAGACCCTCCCCTGCTTCCCCGACACAGGGCACCTCCCGGCGCCTCCCTGTCACTTCCTGGTGCAACTCCATCATCACCAGCAAGCAGCAGCAGGCTGGGCCCCAAACCAGGCCTGGGACTCTGCATTCCTCACTCTGCTGCTGGGTGCGTTTGGAACTGGTGCAGAGGGAAGAAGGGTGGTGCGACAGAGGGGTTTTGAGCAGGGTAGCTCTGGACCAGCTCTGGGCTGCAGAGCGATGATTCTGGCTACGGGCTGGACAATGGATAAGAGGCTGTGAGGCAGGAGTCCAGACACAGGTGAAATGAGGGTGGGGGATGCGCGAGGCTCCGTGAGAGCAGGCAGACAGGAAGGGCTGACCCAACCTGGCTGATGGGATGTGGAGGGTGACAGGGAGGTGGCTTTGTGAATTAAGCCTGCTTGTCCAGGGGAGGCGTGGAGGCTAGAGCTCCACCTTGGATGCTGATCTGCCAGGTTGACTTTGATCTTTTGATTAACCCGGGTTCCTAGATTCTAAGATTTCTACTTTCACCTACTTACTGTAAATCCTGCCCTTAGGTCAAAACAACCTTGATGTTATGACAAACACATATTGACTATAAATCCTGCCCTTAGGCAAATTCCCCAGGGTGTTTACTCCCTGGATCTGGGGGTAACAGTGCAGGCATCCACGGTCTCAGCTTCTGTTCCTAAGTCCCTGTTCAATGTTTCTTTCTGAGAAACTGGGTTTGTCAGCCTCTTTCTTCCGCCTCTCAGCTCCCTCGCCTTTGGGGGTAGGTTTACACAGACCCGCCCATGGCAGGACAGAAGGCAGTGTGGTTTTCAGGCCGCCCCCGGCCTGTCCTGGCACCACCTGTGTCCTCAGGCCTGCACAAGGCATGCACGTCTCCTCCCCGGAGCAGGGACCTGGGAGCAGGCTCAGAGCCAAGGGGCCTTCTGGGAAAAGCCTCTGTTTCCTGGAAGGCCCAAGCAATAAACACACAGCGTCTGTCTGCACCTGCCCCTGTGCTGGGGCCTCGGCTCAGGGAGATAAGGGCATGTGCACAGCGGTTCCATGAGCAGCTGGTGGGAGCTGAGGGAGGGACAGGGAAGAGGTCGGAGGGCATGAAGATCCAGGAGCTCTTGTGCTCTCCCCATGGGGCTGCATCTGAGACGTGGATTCCCAGCCAAGGCCTAAGCACGGCAGGGCCGTGAAGCTCTGCCAAGTACCTGGGAATCCGTAAGCACGCTGGGCACGGCCTGCAGCCTGCACCAATCGTGTGTGTGGAGCGCATGTGTGAACACGCCTGTGTGCATGCGAGTGATACTTCGCTTACTTATCTGCTCAACATATGTTCATGGGGCTGGGTGTGGTGGCTCACACCTGTAATCCTAGCACTCTGGGAGGCCGAGGCGGGCGGATCACTCGAGGTCAGGAGTTTAGACCAGCCTGAGCAAGAGTGAGAACCTATCTCTACTAAAAATGGAAAGAAATTAGCTGGACAACTAAAAATATATAGACAAAATTAGCCAGGCATGGTGGCACATGTCTGTCCCAGCTACTCGGGAGGCTGAGGCAGGAGGATCGCTTGAGCCCAGGAGATTGAGGTCGCAGTGAGCTAGGCTGACGCCACGGCACTCTAGCCTGGGCAACAGAGTGAGACTCTATCTCCAAAAAAAAAAAAAAACCAAAACAACAGCAACAAAAAAACATAAGTTCATGGAAGTGTTCCAAACCCAGGGCAAAGGACGAGGATGTAGCAGGGAGCAAGTCTACACTCCCGAATGCACAGACTCCTCAGTCTGGTGGGAGACACACAGCAGCTTGCTTCAGGGGATGCTGGAGTTGCAGGAACACACCAGTGGGCCCTGGTCCAGCCTCCTGGGAGTCTACGTGGAAGCTGAAGGTGAGTGTGAGCGTGTGCATGATGTGCATGTGTGTGTTCATGTGTGTGTGTGGGGGGGGGCGTGGTCCGTGTTCTAGGCTTCAGGGATGAGCATGTAAAAAGTCTGGAACAGGCATTCTGAGCGTGGACGGACATTCTGGGAGTCACTCACGTTGCTTGAGCATGGAGCCTACGTGGGCGCACCGGCGAGCACGGAACGAGAGCTCTCCTGGGACCTTTGGCCCAGCCATAAGAGAGTAACAGTTACCAGACCTACTTTTCCTCCATCAACAACTAGAAAAAGGGGGAAAAATTATGTGAAGCAACTGTTTCCAAGCATGGATGACCCCACAGGGCTGGGACCTCTAGACAAGGACACACGTGAGGAGCTCCTGTGTCACTGTGGCTTCCTGCCTGAAGGCAGGAACTTTCCGAACACAGCAGAGGGAAGTGGAGCCAGAGAGCGGTGATCTTCTGGGGCAGAGACGGAGTTCAGGGCCACTGAGTGGCTGCACGTTGTGGGGTTCCGGAGAGGAGCGAGTTGAGCAGAGCAGGAGCCCCAGACATTTGCACGGGAGTCCCTTTGAGTTTTGACCTAATCCTAGACGGCACATGTGCAGAATGTCACCTTGAAGCCTGGTGGAGAAGAGCTGCGGGGGAGCTGTGAGCTGAGCGGGGCGTGGGGATGGTGGGGCTCTGACCTGCCAGAGCGAAGAGACTGCACCGTGCATGCCAGGCATCCTGCTGCGACCTCAGAAAAACCACCCTCTCTTAAAAGTGAGATTTAGTGAGGTATCATTTACATACGGTGAAAATCACCATTTCTTAGGTGTACGGTTCCATGAGTTTATAATCACCTCCACGATCAAGATAGAAAACATTTCTATCACCCCAAAGCGTTCCCCAGCATCATTTCCTCCCCCCTACTCTGGCCCCTGGGAACCCCAGCTCCGAGGTCCCCCTGGGGTGCTCCCATGGGCCTGTGCACCGCCCTCATGGCCACTTGCCTGCTGCTGCCTTTGGAGACGTCCCACAGCCCAGGCCCCAGTGACAGATATTCTGTTTGGGAAATATAAGAGCTTTAACTCTGGGAAGCTTTGTTAGTTATGAGGGTCATAAATCCCAATTCAGACAAAAAAAACAAAGACAGAAAATGTGTCTGTTCACACACAAGGATGTCAGCTGCTGACTGCAGACCGGGCCCAACTAGGGGCCCAGACGAGCCATCAGGTGCATCGTCTTCTCTGCTTCTCCCTGGTTTGGTCTCAGTCTCTTCTGCTGCTGACAGACACTCTCCATGTGGCGAAACCCGTGGCCCTGGCAGGCCCAGGGACACCGCACGGCGTGGAAAGGAAGAGCCGTCTTTCCTGCCAGCCCCAGCAGTGGTCGTGGGAGACTATGTTTGGCTACGTCACTTGTCCACCCTTCAGCCACTCTGTGTCCCAAGGGACGCAGACTCAGGACTGACCGACTCAGGCCGCTGGTGGCAAACAGAGTGCTCAGAGCCTGGCCTCGTTTTTCCCATGAGGCCTTGCAGCCCTAGGGTGAATTTGTGATACAAACAGATATGTGAAGGGAAGAGCTTTGAGCAACTTCCCTGCAGCCTGCAAACTCCCAAGGACATTTGGGCCGAGGAGGAGAGCTCCAGACCCTCGCCTAGCCAGGAGAGCCAGCGTGCTGTGTGGGAAGAACCTCCTTCTCAGGTTCCCATAGATGTGGAAGGGTGTGTGCACAAATAAGCGGGAGGCGGCCCCTGTGGTGGCAGAATCCCCAAGGTGGCCCCATGATCTGCCCCCTGATTAAGTCCCTCCCCTTGAGTGCCAGCCGGACCTGTGACTTGCTTCTGGCCAGTAAGATATGCCAAATGTAACGTCACTGCCGTGACTGCACTACTCAGCCAACTGGAGAGTCTCTCCTGTGCCTTGAAGAAGAGAGCTCCACACTGTGCTGCCCTGGACAGGGCCACATGGCAGGGAGCTACAGGCCACCTCTGGGACCTAAGGGTGGCCTCCAGCCTTGGCCAGTAAGAAGCCCCGGCCCCATCACACAGCCACGAAGAAAGGCAGATTCCTCCCCACGGGGCCTCCAGATGAGAACACAACGCAGGGTCATAAGGGTCATAAGGGTCACAAATCACAATTCAGACAAAAAAAAAGACGGGAAATGTGTCTGTTCACACACAAGGGTGTCGGCTGCTGACTGTAGGCCGGGCCCTACCAGGGGCCCAGATGAGCCATCAGGTGCATCGTCTTCTCTGCTTCTCCCCGGTTTGGCCTCAGTCTCTCCTCTTCTGCAGACTTACGAGGCTCCCAGCACAAGAGCCTGGGCCAAGTCTAGGCTCCTGACCCATGAGAGATGTGAGGTGAGAAATGTGTGTTGCTTTAGCCACCGAGTTTGTGGTGATTTGTTACACAGCATGGAAAACGAGCACACTCCATTTTTCCTCATGGGACTCACTGCAGCCTCCCACAGACGGTCACCCAGCCCCAGCTTTGACTCACTCAGCCCACTGCCACGGTCGGAAGGATGGTCCCAACATGCAGAAGGATGCCTCATTCCCCCGGTTAAATTCCATCAACGCCTCCTTTGGTTCTCAGAGTAAAATGCAAACTCTTTAGTGTTGCCTTATAAGTGGGCCTTTCCCCCAATCCCTCACCCCCCGTCTGTGTGAGGTGGGAGTGGAGGCCAACTGCCTCCAAGCCCCTCAAGCCCCAGGTCTCCCCCCTCTTCCCTTCCATTTCCCCTTCGTCTTTATGCTCAGGGTCTGTCCCTAGGGGCTGGACAAGGTGCCCATCTGCCTCTGGCTCCCCTACCCCTTGCCTGGGCTCCGCACCCCCACCCCTGATGGGTACTGGGTGGTGCCAGCAAAAGATCGGGATCCCCCAGGACCAGCTTGGACCTGGCCCTCAGCGAGGAGCTGTTGAAATAAAATAATGGTCTTGGCACAGTGGCTCAAGCCTGTGATCCCAGCACTTTGGGAGGCCAATGCGGGCCTCACACCACTGCAAGCCTGGGCCACTGCACTCCAGCCTGTGACAGAACAAGACCCCTGTCTCTCTAAAAAAAGAAAGAAAGAGAGAAAGAAAAAGAAAAAAAAATAACGAAGACTGTGTCCACTTTCTGGATGGGGTGGGGGTCATTTCACCTTTCGTTCCCTCTAAATGAGGAGTGGGCGTGACCCGAGAATGAGCAATCTTGGGGAACACACGCTTCCCAACCCCATTTCCTGGCCTGAGGTTTGCTGGAGTCAGAGAGGCTGGTTGGAGCCCACATGGGCTATTTTATCTGCACTTCTACCACCCCTCTACCAGCGTACTGACCACGTCTTCTCATCCTAGAAGGGGAAACTGAGGCTAGGGCAGACAGGAGCCTGCCTCCACACACCGCAGCCGCACACATAACACTGTCTGCTGAAACAACCGGCCTGGATGTGTCCCTCTGCAGGGGAACTGGTGGCCAGGCCCGCCCCCAAGGGATTTTTTTCCCCAGGGCAGGAGCTTCTTGACTCCCAGATAGCAGACAAAGCCGTCAGTGAGCCCCTGTGGCACCCCCTTCCCACCTGTTCCTACCCAGAGGAATGTACCAGGCCTGAGACACCCTCGTCCCCTGCCTTCCTTCCCTGCCAAGCCCAAGCCAGGAAGCCAGAGGGTTGGGAACTTGAATGGTCTCCAACCCCGCTCTGGAACAGCTGAGCAGGGAAGTGTGCGCGTGTGTCCAAAAGTGGCTCCAAGGCCTGGTGTAGAACAGTCTACTCTTGAAGAGAATCCAGGACCACCCCAGCTGAGGCCAGCCCACCAGCCCGGGGTGCAAGCTCAGCGGTGGTATTTGATACACCAGTTCCTGGGATGCCTGCACCTGCCCCTGGACTCCAGTCCCTGGCCCCACCAAGGTCTCTGGGGTCCCACAGGCTGGGCTGACAGATTCAGCTCCACAAAGCATGAGGCACCCCAGCTGTGCTGTCCTCCAGGCATAAAACAAAATGCACCCTCCCCCCAAGCAGACTGTTTCTGGCATGAAAGGAAGGCTGGGCCCAGCTAAGCCAAAAAAATAACCTGCTCTGGGTGGGCATAATTTGATAGCCTATAAGGCCATGTTTTATGGAACATCATATCTAATTCACAAAACAGTTTGGCTAGGGAGGTATTATTATTCCCATTTTTTTAGAGACAGGGTCTCCCTCGGTTGTCCAGGCTAGAGTGCAGTGTTGTGATCATAGCTCACTGCAACCTCAAATTTCTGGGCTTAAATGATGCTCTTGCCTTAGCTTCCTGAGTAGCTGGGACTACAGGCACATGCCAAAATGCCCGGCTACTTTTTTTTTTATATTTTTTAGAGACGGAGTCTTGCTATATTGCCCAGGCTGGTCTCGAACTCCTGGCCTTAAGTGATCCTCCTGCCTCATCCTCCGTAAGTGCTGGGATTACAGGAGTGAGCCACCGTGCCTGGCCTTACTCCCATTTTAGAGTTGAAGAAACTGAGGATTCACAGTGTCAAGCGGGCTGCTGGAGGGTCCATAAGGCTGATGAGCCAGGGCTGTATGAGCCTAGACAGAACATGCCCAGGATCAAAAGTGCAAATTGCAGTGGAGTATGTACACCTTTGAATACATTCATGGGTAAAAACATTCCAAACCAAAACCAAAGAAAATGAGTGTGTGTGTTTGTTTACATACAGAAAAAGGCCAGCACTGATTGTTAAGAGGTAGAAGAAAGCAATGAATTGAATGTTTGTACCCCCCAGAGGTCACATGTTATGGTATTAGGAGCGGGGCCTTTGGGAGGTGATTAGGTGGGGCACGTGGGGTCCTCACGATAGGATCGTGCCCTCGTGAGAAGAGGCCAGAACGCTAGCTCCTGTCTCTGCCGTGAGGACACAGTGAGAAGGCGGCCGTCTGTAACCCGGAAGGAGCCCTCACCCAGACCTGACCTGCTGCGCCTGATCTTAGACTTCCAGTCTCCACGGCTGTGAGATACGAATGTCTGTTGTTGATGAGCCACTAGTTACAGTGTTTTGTTACTGCAGCCTGGACTAAGACAGGCAGCATGGAAGAGGCGAGGACTTAGTTCCTTCACAGGGTTAAAGAGGTAGAGGTGGAAGGAGAAGAGGAAGAGGAAGGAGGAGGAGGAAAGGTGGGAAGAGGAAGGAGAGGAGGGGGAGGAGGAAGACAGGGAGAAGAAGAGAAAAATCAACTTTCTGTTCATGTAATTTTCTGTATTTCTCTGTTTTCTGTAATGAGGATGAACTGCTTTTGCAATACAAATATTACACTTTATTTAAGGTATCATATAAAACTATTAAATCTTCAATTGTGCCAGCTTCAAAACATTATCTGAGGACCTAAATAAGAGATTCACTCCTGACCACAATACGTGGTGGCACAGGCCACAGACTCACTGGCTGGGCCAGGCTGGGCTGGGCCGTGGGCGGGGCTTTCACCCGGCCTGCCGTGTGATTGGACAAGGCCCTCAACCCCCCCTTTGTCAAATGGGGATGCTCCGGTATGAGGTGTATGTGAAAATTAAATGAGATGGCAGCAAACTGTGTATGTAACTGTGCGGCTCACTGTGAGATAAATAGTGGCTGATACGATTAACTTTGTGTTCATTATATGAATATTCTTAATATTGCTCCTGCTCCTAATAATAAGAATGATAAAATGGGACTCTTTGCATAAATTTAAAGCATTTTGTTCAAATGTTTCTTTAGTCTTCACATGCAAGTTGATCCTTTACACATTTTTTAAGCCAAAAATTTCCAAGTGGTATTTATCTGCCTTCTCCCATCTCACCCTTGCATTTTAAGGAGCAGTTAGCAGGTGTTTCTCCTGAGGGGGCCCTCACACAGGTGTCAGAGGGACAGAGGCCTTTAGTTTGTGCATCCCACCTAGTGTCCTGCCCCATCTGTGTAGGCACCAAGCTGATTCCACTGTGGCAGAGGTCAGTGGGCAGAGACATCCCCTGGGCACATGGCTCTGCCACCTGACCACCCTCTTGGACACCCTGTGCACCCCAAGGGTTGGCCTGGCATTGAGGACCCAGTGAGCCATGTTTAAGGGGCACCTTTGGGGAGGTGGGAGCAGCCTGACACCTGCCCAGAGCCACCTGCCCACTCACCCCAAACCTCCCTGCCAGCCCTGTCCTGTGGCCACTCTTCTGGGACTCACCCCTGGCTGCCCTTGTGAATGTCTGGTGGGTGCATTAGGGGCCCACCTTGGGGGTACATCCCTCCAACTCCCTGCCCCCACGTGCAGACCTCAAAGGCCTGGGGTTCAGAGCTGGTGGGGTGAAGACAAATGTGGGCAGCCCAGGTGTGTGCGGCTCCAAAGCTCTTCCCATCACCCACGTGTCTGTGGACAGCATCCTTGGAACTGAACGTCGAGGACAGTGTGCCTGCCCCCAGCACGGTGCTGTGAGGTCTCTCAGCAGACCTGGATCCCGGTTAGGCCTCAGCCACCACGCCTGGGGGACTGGCCCAACCACTCAGCCTCTCTAACGCTCTCCCCACCTGTCAGCCAATGATAGGAGACAATGGAGAGGAAGAGCCTTGTAAATATGTGCGTAAGGGTTGGCATCGCACCACGGGTGCCAAGCTCCTAACTCACAGCCTCCAATCTGGGGGTCAGGCCCTGAGATCGCACAAAACCAGGAGTCAGAGGTTCCGCCTGGGAGCAGTCGGGCTGCCTCGCAGTGCCTCATAGTCACTGCCCGGGTCAGAAACGCCTGCCCTTGGAACGTGCTTCCTCCCGCAGGGCGAGAGCTTTCCCCAGCCCCCGTGGCCAAGCCACCTGCAGCCAGGCCTGGGCGGGCCTCCAAGTGCCAGCAGGGCCAGAGGCCTCAGGAAGCCCCTGGTAAAGGGGCCCCCAGAGCAAATAAGTTGACCAACGCGCAGCACACAGGCCAGAAGTGGGAGTGTTGTGCACTCCTCGGGAGGCTGGGGTGACGAGGCGGCATTTCCTCTGCCTGTTGGAGCCCGCCTGGCCGGCCAGAGCAGTAAGAGAGATGAGGTGCATTTCCTGAGGAAGGGGAGCCTTGAAGCTCTCCCCTGGTCCCTTGGGGCCACCACCTCGGTAGAGACATGAGCTTTAGAACCACTCCCTGGCGGGTACACGCTTGCTGAGCTGACTTACACGCTGGAGGGGAGGTGGCAAGCCAGGCTGAGTCCCAGCTCGAGGACTTCTGGGGGAGCATGGCTTGGGACAGATAACACCGGCAACTCTGGCAAGAAGTGAGGAGGGACTTCCCGGGCACGAGGGCTGTTGCTCTATGCTAGGACAGGCTGCCAAGCAGCATTGTGCAGCCGGGTGGCACTGCACGTCCTGCCAAGAACTACCCAAGGCTCCAGAGACATAGTGCCGCCAGGAGCCCCCAGAGCGCAGACAGCCCACCCAGGCAGGAATCCTCTCCACAGCCCCCGTGGGATTTCTGCCCCGTCTGGCTCAAGCACATCTCACACGGGGAACCCTCCCCTCATGGGGCAATCCAGGCATCTGTTACAATCCCTACCCACAGTCCCGTCCCCCGTGAGTGTGGAGGGAGAAGCACGTGGTTGGGTGAGGCGCTGGCTGCAGAAGTCGCTCCAGGACGCTCCCTCCTCAGTGGTTCCCTGCGCTTGTGGAGAGAGCGCCCCGGGGCCTGACCACGGGCTGGGAGCGGACGGAGTTAACTGGGTGGGGTAAGGGAGCTGGGCGGAGGAGGAGGAGGGTGGGGGCACAGCACACAGGGAGAGCGGTTCCTTGGAGGACAGAGGGTCCCGGCTTTTCAAGACAGGAATGTCCATGTTAAGCCGTCAGTCAGACTCTTCCTTTGCCCCGACCTTCTGTCCAGCTGTCCTTGCACTCAGTACTCAGCACTCACCGTGACGGGACTGGCACGTCCAAGGGTGCGTGGTGTGTGGAGACAAGGTCCAGCGAGGAGCAGGTTCTCAGAGCCGGAGGGGATGGTGAGAGGTTTAGCCCTCAGGGGATCTCTGTTCTTAGAGAACAGGTGGTCTTAGCAGGCTGAAGGATGTGGGAACAGCCTAGACAGTCCCATGGTTAGAGAAAGCTGCAGATTGGCAAATGAGGTAATGGTTTCCCTGAGAGTTGGGGTGTCTGCGCTGACCGGTGTCCCCCATCCCCTTCCGTGGAAATCCAAGCTCCTCAGTGTGGCTTAACAGAGCCTCTGCCACCATGGCCCTTCCTCGCCTCCACCCTGATGCCCTCGGATCAGCAATTCACACCATTCCCCAAACCTCCAAGCTTGCCCCCCAGCCCACCTCGGCACATACGCACCCTCCTCTATTCTCTCTCTCTCTCCCTCCCCACCTGGAAAACTTACTCTGACTCATCTCTGACAAGTTTTTATTTTGGAATAATTTGATTACTGATCAGTTGCAAAGATAGTAGAGAATCCTATGCACCCTCCAGCCAGTTGCCCCAGTGTTCCCTTTGATGTGGCCACGGTACATTTGTCAAAACTAAGACAAATGTTAACATTGTTAACATTGTTACAATACTATCGACCAAACTGTAGACTTTATTGGGATTTCAAGGGTTTTTCCATAAATGCAGTGTTGCTATTTCCAGATCCAGTCAGGATATCACGGTGCCTCCAGTCACCAGGCCTCCTCCACCCGAGGTGGGTTCTCCGTTCCTTGTCTTTCGTGACTGTGACCCTTCCGAAGAATGCAGATGGGGCGTTTTGTAGAGTGTTCCTTGATTTGAATTTCTCTGATACTTTCTCAAGATTAAACTGCACCTCTGCTTGTTTGGAAAGAATGACTTAGAGGGCCCTTCTCATCACCTCATAACAGAAAGTTTGTGATGTCAACACGATTTGTCACTGATGACGTTAACCTTTGCCATTGGATTAAAATGGTGTCTGTAAGATTTCTCCACTTTGAAGTCATAATTTTCCCTTTCCACGCTTGCTTATACATGTGTCACTAGGTGCAGCCCACACTCAAGGGGAGAAGAATTAAGCTCCACTCCCCCAAGGAGTTACCTGTCTGTATTATTCGGAAGTCTTCTGTGCAGAACTGCCCTTCTCTCCCACCCACTTGTTTACAACGCTGGCCAGTGCTAAGGAAGTGCTCTCTCTTTGCACCTACTGAACTGCATCACAATCACTACTTTCCTTGTGAGCCTCCCTATCATAGGACAGCTTCAAAAAAAAAAAAAGTCACCATTTATTGAGTAGTTATTAGGTGGCAGGCACCTCTGCCAAGTATTTATATGACCATGATCTCATTTAATCGCCACAGCACTCCTATAATTAGATATTTTTACCATCCCCACACTACAGATCAGGAAACAGGCTCAGAGAGGTTAAACGAGTGGCCCAAGGTCACACAAGAACTGTGTCACACCGATCTCTCCCAAGCACCCAGCCCATCAGCTGGCAGAGCTTGAGGCTTCAATGGGAACGTGCTTGCTGGAGAGCAGCCACACGTGAACAGGCACAAAACAGCAAAACAGCAAACCCTCAGGCTATTGGCAGTCACTGCTCCAGAGGTACGTCTGTCGTCAGTGACTCCCATCGAGTGTCTCCCGCCTTCCTGCCCAAAGTCTTTGCTCTGCTGCCGTTGGGCCCAGCATCACCGAGCAGAGTTTCTTTGCAGCAGTAGTTAAGTTGGGGACGAGTGCAGGTGGGGTTAGTGAAAGGAATGGCTCTTTCCAAACGTGAGCTCCCCTCCCTGCTCAGAGTGGCCCAGGGTGACCCAAGGGGACCCTGCACAGATCTGTGAGTGACACTGAGCCAGGAAGATGTCTAAGAGGGGGCTCCAGGCCAATCCAGGCCCGAGGCCTTTTTCTGAGCTCATGTTGGCTAAACGGTTTGTCGGTGTCTTGGTGAGGAACAAGTCCTGTCCACACCGGCCAGCTCAGTGCTTAGATCGCCACGTTCCTTGGAGGTGGAGCTCCCACTTCAGGGAAGATGGGAAGTGGTATTGGCCGAGCAGCAGAAGAGATGCCACGTGAAGACACCTAGGCGGGGCACTGACTACAGCCTGTGGGGAGTGCTCCGGGCAGAGGGAGATCTGCTGTCACTAAGGAATAGTCCAGATTGAGGAGTCCCCCAGTGCCAAGGAAGATCCTGGGAGAGGGGCCAGACTGCCTAGGGAACGCCGGTGCCTCCTCCTGGTTTTGTTGTGCTCAGCTCTGTGCTGGGGACTGGCCTGCCTCGGACTGGGCACTTCCTTTGAGTGGTTAAAATCTGTTTTTGTGCTGAATCAGGAAGCTGGCCAGCTTGGGGCCTTCCCTCCCAAGGCTGTGGCACACAAGATCTCCTGCAAATGCCCACTGGCCTGAGCAGAGACCCGCCTAAGCACCAGGGCTCAGCCTGGCCCTCCCCAGGCAGTGGGAATGAGAGCAGACATCGACAGATTCCTGCGCAGGCCCCTGCAGGGACCCACACAAAGTCACCCTGTGAGATGTTTCTCTCCTGGCCACTCTGCCAATGCCTTGAGCTCCTGCTCTGGCTGGTACTACTGCCCCATCTGAGCTGGCGCCAGCACCGCGCTGGGTTGCTGGGGAAGCCGGGCTGGCAGCACACCAGTTGCAGGCAGCTGGCTGGGCAGACAGGCGGGGCAGCCACAGGACACTTGGAAGGTTGCCTTCCTAGGCCAATAGGTAGTTTGTGCCATTGCCCAGTGCCACACTGGCCTCCCACGGCTCTCTTCTAGAGCTGTTCCTGGGGCATCCTAAAAGGCGACAGGGTGGCACTGCAGTGTGGTGCAAAGGCACAAAGCAGGGGGGCTAGTCGTTTCTCTGCTCACACTCTCTGAGCGATTGAGACAAGCTGCTTCTGTTCTCTGTGTCTCCACTTCTCTTTCTATAACATGAGGGGTTGGACTAGAGCAATAGTTCTCACAGAGTGATCCCGGGACCAGTGGCATCGACACTCCCTGGGAATTTGTTAGACGTGCAGATTCACAGACCCCATCCCGGACCTACTCAATCAGAAGCTCCGGGGTGGGCCCAGCAACCTGTGTTTTCACACACCTTCCAGACTCAGGCGTGGGAACTGCTGGCCTGGAGAGGTTGTCAGTTTCTCCCTGGGCTTGTTTCAATTCTCTGGTCATCCACTGTGCAGGAGGGTCTGTGCTAAGAGCTGGAGAATGCGAAGGTGTGTCATCAGTAGCAAAGGGTCACCTCCATTTCCTGAATAGCTACCTCCTACTTGTCCCTTAACACCCAGCTCAAATGACGTGTCCTTTGGAAACTGTCCCAGACCAGCCCTCTCGCCAGTTCTACAGGCAGGAGCAATCGGGTCCCCTCTGCTTCCCACCACACCTGTGCCAGCATGGCCCTTGGTACACAGTACATTGTGTTGTCTGTGGGCCAGTCTCTCCTGCCAAGGTGGGTCTCCTGCCAAAGTCTTATGCCTCCATGGTCCCCATAGCCCTGAGCACATAGGGCTGTCCTGCCCCGCACCATAAACTAGTCCGGGCTCTTGCAAGGCCTCTGCCAGGTGCCCACCTCCTCAGAGAAGCTTCTACGGGCCTACTACACCCACAGCTCCATTCTGGGGCTTTCTTTTAGCAAAAGTTGCAGGTTGGAGCCACGTGGCCCTCCACCCCAAGCCTGAGATCTGACCCACAGGCACAACCTGGTTCTCCCTCATGGAAGGGCTGAAGACATGGCACCCAGAGCAGTGGTGCCCCAGCCTGGACTCGCAGCAAGAAGGCAGAATGCAGCAGCCACGAGGCAGCCACAACCGTTTCGCAGAAGGTACACGGGGGCGGGATGGGGGCTGGCCGGCCACAGCAGGGACAAGCAGCACTTGCTTCCTCATCCCTCCCCGGCAGGGACAGAGAAGGAAGCATCCCCTCTTGTGTCCGGTGGGGGCAGCCCACACCGCCCCCCAGGCCCGCTTACAAGGACGCTGCACCTGCTCTCAGCGGCTGGCTCTCCAGGAGGCGGCGGTTGGGAGGAAACAGCATGGACTTGAGCTGGATGGATCCTGGGCCCACCACTAAGTGGCCAGAGGTGAGGGTCATGTGGCTTCACCTCTCTGTCCCTCAGCTTCTTCACTTACACACAGGACTGAAACTGGAGGATTAAAGGACGAAGAGCTAGCACCCGCGCAGTACTTGGCCTACTTCCGGGTATTTAACATAAGTCTGTTGACCTGACCCTCCCTTGGATCTCGAACACATCAGACAAGGCATCGTGATGATTTCCTTCCTGGGCAAAGTGGCTCAGTGTGACGTTGCTAGGATTCAGCTTCCCCATCTGTAAAATAAGCGAGTTGAGCTGGACGATATGAGCTTCGACTGTCCCAAGAGGCCCCTCTGCTTTGCCTCAGTCAGCACCCCTAGGGCAGGGGAGGCACGTCCAGGCAGTCACCGAACAGGTCTGTGGATTGGTGGGTCTGTGGTTTATTAATCCATCCACTCAGTCAATCATTTATTAGGTCGCTTAGTTAACCAGACAGCGGCCCAACAAGCAGCTAGTCAGTTCACAGCATGCTCTGGTCCTTGTGCAGCTTCCAGCCCAGTGAGCTCAACCCAGAGAGAAAGAGAACAGCAGGACGCAGGGGCCACACTCAGGCCTCTGCGGGCAGCCAAGGCCCCTCCCGGCTCCGCTCTCCCTGGCTCTGCTTCCCAGCCTGGCAGGCAGGTAGGGGTGGGAAGGGGAGCCTCCGGGAACCACTTTGTCCTTTATCAGCTCCACAGCTGGGCTCTGGCCAAAGGCTGAAATACTCAGGAGCTGGGGGGAAGAGGGGTAGGAGGAGGAAGGAGTCTGCCCACTGCGGCTCCTTGCCCCTCAGCAGCTGCCAAGCCCAGGGCAGGCCTGGAAACCAGTTCCTCCAAGTTCAGCGTGGAAAGGAGACCAGCCCTGGATCATCACAGCTGGGAGGGACCTCAGAACATATCTAGTCCATGAGTCCCAGATTTGCAGATTTGCAGATTTGGGGATTTTTATCTGACCACAAGATTTCAGAACAAATTTAAGGGGCTGCCATTGGTTGGCCAATATTTTAACAAGTTAGGGCATATGTGCCATCTGTGATCACCATCTCATCTAAAAGGACATTTTAAGAAGAAAAAATTAGAAGGATATAATCTCAGAATAAACGATGGTTCTTAAATTATACTGAACTGTCTTAGTCTGTTTTGTGTTGCTATAACAGAATATCTGAGAATCTGGGTGATTTATTTATTTATTAAGAGATAGAATCCCACTCTGTTGCCCAGGCTGGAGTGCAGTGGCTTGATTATAGCTCACTGTAGCCTAGAACTCTTGGGCTCAAGTGATCCTCCCACCTCAGCCTCCCAAGTAGCTGAGACTATGGGCACATGTCACTATACCTGGCTCTTTTTATTTTTTGTAGAGATGTTGCCCAGGCTGATCTCAAACTCCTAGGCTCAAGTGATCCTCCTGCCTTGGCCTCCCAAATTGCTAGGATGACAGGCGTGAGCCACCACACCCAGCCCAGTTCCCCATTTTTTTACTGCTACTGGGCCTTCTTAGGTTTTCTGGCATTTACCACATTAAGTGAAAAAAATGAGAGCTTATAATATTATTTTGTATTTCTTTGATGGACTTGAGAATGATTCGTATGTTTTAAAGCCATCTTGATTTTCTGTGAACTTTAGAAGGAATTTTAAATGGTAGTATAAAAACTTGAGCATGTTTCTATGCTGAAGGGAAGGAGTCAGTGGAGAAAATGGAACAATGCAAGGGGGAGCTGATAGTGGAATGAGGTTGGAGAGGTGGGGAGGGTGAGGAGGGTGGGGAGGGACCACACCCGGTAGGGAGCCAGCCCTGTGCAGAGGAAGGACCTGCTTCATTGGAGGATGAGGATGGGATAGGAAGAGAAGATGTTTAGAGATGCAGGAAGGTTTTGGGATAGAGAAGAGAGAAGGTCAGGGTGTTCACATGTGATCCACCACCGTGGTGACCCGTGAAGACAAGCCATCTGCTGGAGGCAGGGGCCCTGGTGAGGTTAGGACTGGGTGAGAGGAGAAAGGTTCGAAACTGACCCTGAGAAATGCTAAAGACTAAGCTCAGGAGTTCGAGACCAGCTTGAGCAACATAGCAAGATCCAGTCTCTACAAAAAATAAAAAAATTAGCGAGGCATGGTGGCGCATATCGGTAGTCCCAGCTACTGGGGAGGCTGACGCAGAAGGATGGCTTGAGCCCAGGACTTTGAGGCTGCAATGAGCTGTGATGATGCCACTGCACTCTAGCCCTGGTGACAGAGTAAGACCCTGTCTGAAAAAAAAAGAAGAAAAGAAAGAAATCGGGAACTGGCTTTGTAGTCCATCATTGTTGGTGGGGTAAACAAGCAGAACAGCATGTTAGGAGGGCAAAATGACAGTATCTTTCCAAATTAAAAATGCACATTCCCACATATCAAAACTTTCATAGCAGCTTTTTTCACAACAGCCTCAGATTGGAAACAATAGTAATGTTCACTAACAGAAGAATGGACCAATAGATTGCAGTATATTCTACAACAATGAAATTAAACAAATTCCAACTACATTCAGCAAAACATTGAGTGAAAGACTCCAGACCCCAAACTGAACATAGAGTATGTCCTTTGTAAAAGTTTCAATACATGCAAAACCAACCAATGGTGTTAAGAAGTCATGATAAGGATTATCCTGTGCAGGGGGGTCAGAGAAGAGGGAAGTAGTGGCTGGAAGGAGGCTCAAGGGGTCTTCTGGGATTCTGCAAGTATTGTGCTTCTTAGTCTGGATGCTGGTGACACAGTGCAGTTGGTTTGTGAAAATAACATTGAATTGTACACATTTTTTCACTTAATTTCCATGTTATACTATTCTACACTTCAATAAAATGTACAAAAAAAAAAAAAAGAAAGAAAAGGAATGCACAGATCAGTTACCCAGCAATTCCAATTTTAGGATCGGATGCTGTAGTTTTCCTTCCGTGTGGGCAATGGATGGACATGATGTTCCTGGCAGACTGGAACATGGTAAACGTCCTGGTTATGTAACCAGAGTGTTAAATAAATTATAACGCATCCATACGATGGAATATTATTTAATGAGGTTGATCTTTATGTACTAAGCAATGAATTCCAAGATGTATTTAATATTATAAAGTCGACAAGCAAGACACAGAGGAGTACAGAGCACTATCCTTTGTGTAAGAATATGTGTGCATATCCATAGACTCTCTGCAAGTATGCACGAGAAAGTGGTGGCCTTCTGGCCTGTAGTTCATGCTTTCTATATAGGAGTTATCTATGGCCACGTCTACTTGGCCTGCCAGACTCTACTCTCCCTGAGGGTCTGCGGGGCTTGGCGCCAACGAAGTTCTCAGTGATGTCTCTGAGTGAATGACTCGAAACTGTCTTTAGCTTACAAACACGTCCCTATCCCTCTGACTATGGGCAAAATCAGGGGTCTGGCAGTGACCACAGCCCATCTGCCTGGAAGACTGGCTAGACGAGGGCGGAGCAGGGGCTGACATCTGCAGCCTGAGCCAGCCTGCTACCCACGTTCCCGCATACGCCTGCCGTCCAGGGAGTGGAAACAGAGCCTGGGACGAGAGAAGCCAGAGACCAAGCTTCTGGGAGAGCTGCAGCTACCTCCTGTCCTGCCAGAATGAGGACTGGGTCAATGGCAGAGCAGGGATTTGGATCCAGGTCTGACTCCGAAGCCCATGCACCCTCCTTCTGCTGAGTCAGTTAATCATGGTCACTTCATCTTCACCTTACTGTTACTTTCAGCAAATACCCTCTTCAGCCTACTCAACCCCCGTGCCCAACCAGAGTGGGCCTATGAAGAACTGTTGGTGGCAAGAGCCCTGGGGCGACCTCAGTTTCCGTCTCAGAATGAGGGGGACACTCTGCCTTCTTGTGTGAGTTTGCTGAGGCTGGGCTTGTCCCCGTGGGCCCAGGGCTTCTCTCACACAGAGCACAGCCCCCGCGGAGCAGGGATGCCGTCTACTCTCACACGCTGTGGGCTTTTAAGGACAAGGACTCTCACTGCGGCCTCCACACCTTGCACTGCGCCCGCCAGCCCATGTCAGGCCTCTGCAAAGGTGGGCTCCATGGATGAAAGGGGGGATGTCCCACTGCTGCACTGCAGGCTGTGGCGATACAAACATCTGCTCTCCAAGAACTTAGCCCTGCAGAAGTGGACAAACAACACCAAGAGAGAGACACGAGCAACCAAAATGCAGAACAAAAAAAGGTGCAGTGGCACAGAGCCAGCTCTCTCATTTAGGCCTGAGAACTTCCCGGAGGGGGTGGCATTTCCACAGGGTCTGGGGAAAATGGGCGGGTTTTACCGGGCTCCTTGCAGGTAATTACCCATCTTGGCCTCCCCTGACCCTGTAACAGGGTGGCCGACTTCAGCCCAGAGACGCAGGAGGACAGGCGTCCGCGGAAGACTTCGGCTGCGGAGCTCAGGCTCTGGCTGTCGGTAGAATAGAGCAGACGCAGGAATGTCACCTACAACCAGCAGCTCTCAAACCTCATCCCAGTCAGGGATGCACTCCTAAGAGCCGAAGGTAGATTACCAGAAAGTAAAAGCAAGCAAAAAGAGACCTCCAGACCGGTCCTTGCTATCCGGCGGACTCACTCCCGAGGGCCTGCGCTACGGACAGATGCAGGCGGCCCCTTTAAGCGCGGTCCCCCAACCAGGACAGGCAGCCCAGCCCTGGCCCCGGCCCCGACCCGGGACTTCCCAGTACGCCACGGCACCGCCCTCTCCGCCCCAGAGCCCGCTCACGCCGCGCTCCCGCCGTGCCGCCGCCGGGACCTTTCCCCTACTTTCCAGGACCTCAGGCCCCGCCCTCTCGCTCCGACCAAAACACGTGCCGCATCCCGCTCCGCCAGATCACGCCGCGACCAGGCTCCGATCATGCGGCCCCCTGCAGCACCCATTGGCCGGCCGCGCACGGGCCTGCCGCCGATTGGCTGGAGGTGGTCGGCCCCGCCCCTGGGGGCGCGGTCTATTTTGGTTTTGACTGTGCGCCCCGCCCCCGTGCGGCTGCTCCAAAGCGACAGCCCCACCCCTCCCGCGCCGCGAGGGCCGCGCCGGGGCAGAGCCGCGCGGGCGGGCGGAGGCGCGCGCCGGCCGCAGGAGCTGCGGGTTGCCGCCGCCCGCCGCGCACGTGCGGCTGCTGCCGTGCGCCGAGCTCACGCCCCGCAGCCGCTTTGTTGCCTCCTGGACGCCGGTATCATGCACGGGCCGGGCTCCGCGGGCCCGGGCGACGCGCGCGCGGTGAGTGGCAGGGATGGCGCGGGAGGCACCGCCTGAGCGAGGGGCGAGGCGAGGGGCGCGCCGCGGTGCGGGGCCGGCGTGGACGGGCGGTGTGCGGCCCTTGCCGTGGCTGCTGCGGCCGCAGGGGTAGGGGCTCGGGGCGGGCTCCGAGGCCCGGCGGGGCGGCGGCCGCGCGGGGTCGGGCCGGGACGGGGAGGGGGCGTGTGCCCCGCGCCGGCGGAGGCGCAGCTTTGTCTCGCGTTCCGGCAGCCGCCCCGCCCCGCCGGCCGCGGGCTATTTCCAGCCATGACGTCACCCCGGTCCAGTGCGGAGGGCGGCCGTTGGGCGGGGGCGCGGCTGGCGGGAACGCGGCACGCGGGCGGCGAGGGCGGGGCGAGCCCGAGGGGGCGGGGCGGGGCGGCTGGCGGGAACCAGACATGCGGGCGGCGGCGGCCCTGCGCGCCTGGACCTAGGAGGGGTTGCGGGGAGGCGAGCGCGTGGACTTGGGCGGAGCACGCTGGTCATGGTATGCGGGTAGCTGCGGACCTGAGCAGGGCCCGGTGGGCGTGGCTGGACCTTTGCTACGCGGGCTGCTGGCTCCAGGGCCCCAGAGGCGACGCCGGACGGCTCACGTGTGGCTTCTCAGTGGGTTTCGTGCAGCAGGCTGCCGGCCAGAACCCGGGCGGAGTGGCATTTGTAAGGCCTTTTCTTTACTCGTTTGGTCTGGGGGGAACACGGGCACACAGGAAGTTTTGGTGCTTAGGCAAATTGAGTGGAAATGTATGTCTTTACAGACTTTCTTTTGGAAGAAATCAGCTGATTCCATTCGCTTTCCTCCTCCCACTTAAAAAGAGATGGTGCCATACACCCGGGAGTGATCCCTCCCCTGGGATGTGGCAGATCTCTTACACACTCCCATTCTCTACCGTCCCGGGGCAGTAACAAGTGACAGTGTTTCTGAATCTGTTGAGGAAACAGGCTAAATCGCCATGGGATCTACCTGCAGGAGCCCATGGAGTTCAGCCGCTGGGAAGTGCTGCCGTGGCAATACCCTGGGTGAATGCCCCAGAGAGTGTCTAAAAAGGCCTCTGTAGGGACACTACTCTGGTGGCTTTGCCAAATCAGCCATCATCAGAGGATCTTATTCACTGGCAGACCTGTTAGGTGGCCTCAGTACCAGTTCATCCTTCCTGTGTGACAGCTTCACAGGGGCCACTTTGGCTTATACCTCTGGGGTTAAAGTCTTACTAATCATTTACCCAAGAAAAACATGAACTTAGTAACGTTTTTTAAGAGTCAGGGTTTTGGTGGAAACTGTTTGCCAGCTAAGTTCAGTCTTCAGAGTGTTAGCTCGAAAGCAAAGTTGTCATGAGTGTTCCATTAACATCTTTTACTAGAACGCAGAGCTGTTGCGTGTGGAATATTGCAGGTGCATTACGTGCATAGTACAAGCTTCTGGTGTGCATATTCACGTACCCATCGTGGGTTACCTTTCCTGTTTTTCCCCTGCACTGAGAAGCCGTTGTGTTGCCTTTAGGTTGACATCATGGACATATGCGAGTCAATCCTGGAGAGGAAGCGGCATGACAGCGAAAGGTCTACATGCAGCATCTTAGAGCAGACAGACATCGAAGCTGTTGAGGCTCTGGTTTGTATGAGCTCCTGGGGTCAAAGATTCCAGAAAGGTGACCTATTAAAGATAAGACCCCTCACACCTGTCTCTGACTCTGGGGATGTCACCACCACTGTGCATATGGATACATCTGCACCTGAGCTACCAAAGGACTTCCATTCTTTATCGACTCTGGTAAGAGGAGGTGGGAACAGGAGCATCTTTGTGAAATAACTAGAGTAGCTTAAATAAATGTGTTCCTCACAAAGTTCTTCAAGGATTCATGGGAAGATTCACTGGGATGCTAGCAAATAAGTTGCAACCCTCCCTTTGTGTGGGTCAGAAGGGGTAAAAACTCCCTCTCTTGAAAATGTACTCTTTTCATAGCTTGTTGGCGATGTAGTTAGTGTCCATAGGATGAAACCTACAGATTGATGGAGAAAGTGAAATTTACTTGTTTTCCTGGGGAATCCTGGGTTGGGGCTGAGATTCTCCCAATGACCCAGTCTCAGTCTAGGATCAGGATGTGTGGGTGGCAGCTGGAGAAAGCATGTGCTTTGACATCAGACAGCCTTAGTTGGGTGGTATTTCTGCCTTCCTGTGGCAGCCACCTTCTTCTATGAGTTGGGTGCTGCAAATCACTATTTTTTGTCTCTCTCTTTTTTTTTTACTTGCTATAGCTGTCAAAGTACTTACAGAAATTGCTTCTCAGCTTGGAGAATTTGAGAGCTAGAGGTTGCTAATAGTGAAAATTGTGATGTCCTGGGCTGGAAGCTTGCATTGGAAGAAGAGTGTAGAAAGCAGACCTGGAGAGGGTTGAGAAGCGACTGTGTGTGGCGGACAGGGTGGTAGAAGTGTGGACCTGGCTGCTGGGAGCCCCACTGAATTCCACAGCATTGGCATCTTCTGCAGGTTTGGGAGGGCTCAGTGCCATGGGGGGCAGATGAGAAAGTGAAGTGCCTCGTGCAGCCGTGAAACCTACTGAGGTGTTAAGAGCAGGCTTAGACCAGTCTTCTCTAGATATTTCTGTTTAAAGGTGTTGGGGGCAACGTGATCAATTAAGTCTCTTTTAAAATTTAACCAAAGCGGCCGGGCGCGGCGGCTCACGCCTGTAATCCTAGCTCTCTGGGAGGCCAAAGCGGGCAGATTGTTTGAGCTCAGGAGTTCGAGACCAGCCTGAGCAAGAGCGAGACCCCGTCTCTACTAAAAATAAAAAGAAATTAATTGGACAACTAAAAATATATAGAAAAAATTAGCCGGGTATGGTGGCGCATGCCTGTAGTCCCAGCTACTCGGGAGGCTGAGGCAGTAGGATCGCTTGAGCCCAGGAATTTGAGGTTGCTGTGAGTGAAGCTGACGCCATGGCACTCGCCCCGGGCAACAGAGTGAGACTCTGTCTCAAAAAAAAAAATTTAACCAAAGTGACATTTTCACATGGTACTTTTGTTTTTAAGTGCATAACACCTCCTCAGAGCCCCGATCTCATGGAACCATCAGCGAGATTACCTGTTCCTTCCCAAGCAACTGATTCGAAAGCACACAAAGTCATGGCCATGTCCCCGTCCTCCGCTGTTGCAGCCAGAGTGCTGAGCCGAAGTGGGGAGAGGGGCTTGCCAGGTTTGAAGCCAGAGCCACTAGAGCCATCCTCTGGCCCACCCTGCAGGGCCGTGGTGACCAGTGTGATCCGCCACACTGGGGAGAGTCCTGTTCCTGTTCACTTTCCTGCTGTCCAGACTCCAGAACGACAACTTTCTGACAACAGGGAAGGAGAAGCACAGTTTCTGGGACATTTTGAAGCTTTGCAGGACTCAGGCCTCACAGACAGTTTACTCAACACTAACTTGGTGTCCTGTCAGCCTTGCATGCGCAAGTCTGGGGGCCTGCTCCCCACTGACAAAGGCCAGCAGGCAGGGCGGCCCATTGCAGTTCAGACCTGCTCACCAAAGAATTATGAAAATGACTTGCCAAGGAAAACCACCCCTCTGATCTCTGTCCCCGACCCCAGTCCCCCTGTCCTTTGCCAAATGATTCCTGTGGCTGGACAAAGTGGGACGTTACCAGCTTTTCTGAAGCCCCCTCCCCAGCTGTCTGCGGGGACTGTCAAACCCATCCTACCCCAGGCTGCTCCGGTGTCTCCACCTGTGCTGGTGGGACCGCCCGTGCCTCAGGGAGCTGTCATGCTGGTTCTGCCCTCGGGAGCGGTCCCTCAGCCTGCCACCTGCTCTGCCAGCGTCATGACTATTGGGAACACCAAGTTGTTGCCCCTTGCCCCTGCTCCAGTGTTCATTGCTTCCAGCCAAAATTGTGCCCCTCAGGTAGACTTTTCCCGAAGGAGGAACTATGTTTGCAACTTCCCGGGCTGTCGGAAGACGTACTTCAAAAGTTCCCACCTCAAAGCTCATCTTCGTACTCACACAGGTAAGTAAGTACTGGGGCAAGGCAGGGCATTGGGCAGGGGAGACCGTGTGGTTAGGCAGCACACTTTGGGCCTTTGGGTGGGAAGGAAATGTGAGGACCACTGGAGAAGGTGGAAGTGTGCTTTTTCTTTGGTTCTGAAAAGCCCTCATGATCTTCTAGAGATTGGGTTATCACTAGCACAGCCAACAGAGTGGCCAGCTGCTCACCCTGGTGTAAAATGTGGTATAGATCTGTGATTGGGGTCCTTTGATAGCTTTTAGGGTGGCTCACATTTCGGTAGCCATCTCGTGCTCTGCATTAACATTCAGTAAATGTGTCTTATCAGTGTGACTTAATGTTTACTGTGGGGGAAAGGCTTGTGTGTACTATATAAAAGTTCAAATTGTGGAATGTTTTTAAATGAGTATTTTTTCTTTTGAGAATATATAGTTTTTAATTCACAGTAAGTCACACAAGAAACTAGTGACCCGATTACCTAGTGACCTATTATCTAATCAGCCTTGTCCAATAGAATTTTCTGTGACAATGGAAATGTTCATTATCCATTAGGGTAGGCACTGGCCACATGCACTTGAAATGTGGCTAGTGCAACTGAGGAACTAAATTTTACATTAATTGAAGTTTACATTTGTTATCAGTAGCTCCATGGGGCAGGCCAGTGGCTACCATGTTGTCTAGCAGCAATCCGAGTGTTGCCCGGAAGAGAATCACTTCAGTAGATGAGGGCAGCATTTCTTAGATGTTCTGTGGAGCTTTTGTTCAGTGAGTTAGTGTTCCGTTGTTTTGTTTTTTTAAGGATTCTCTATGGTTAAGTTATATGCTTATTAAACTGGCTTTTCAGAAATTCACACATGCATTACATATAAGCACATGAACAGGGCGATTGCCACTTAATACTTAGCGTAGGAAAGCTCTGATCATGGTAGCCGTGTGCGCAGAATGAAATGCAGTCTGATATTCAGACCTTTTAAGAAGAACTCTACTATTTCTTCACACTACAGAGTGGCTGTTTGCTTTGGGAATAATGTGCTACACCTATTTGCCTCTCTGCTTATGCAAAAACAGCCTCTCTCAGGTTCCATGTTTCTACCCTTCACCCTCAGCCCTCTGCCCATCTCTACTTGCTGGAACGTTCCAAGGGCCTTCCCAAAATCAGTTCTTAGAATGTTTCCTGATCTTCTTTCCTTCTTTGACCCTGGTTGTTTATTGTATGTCTCACCAAGTTCTGCCTTTCCTTTTTATTCACGTAAATACTCATCTCACCTCACCTGAGTCTGTTCCTGGTGCCCGACACTAGTAATGATGGCTAGCGTGGGGCGGGCATGGGGGCTGTGACCTGCTTGGCGCCGCGTGGGCTGTTGATTTGGTAAGTGCTGCTCTTCTCTGAGACTACCTAGGTGAACTTCACATCACAGCACAGCACAGCACAGCTTCCAGAGTTGGGAGGTGACAGAATGAGGTGCTGCTGTTTACTCAGTTTGCCTTCTTGGGTAGAAGTACTGATAAAATGGCATAAGATGTGATGATCCAAACAGGTTCCTTCCATGTTGCCCTAAGTACTTCAAGTTAAATAACCATCAGCCTGGTGTGGTTGCGTGAATCTGCAGCCACTCAGGAGGCTGAGGTGGGGGCATCACTTGAGCCCTGGAGTTAGAGGCTGCAGTGAGCTATGATCTCATCACTGCACCCCAGCCTGGGCAACAGAGGGGAGACCTTGTATCTAAAAATTAAAAAATCAAAAATTTAAATAACCATAAAGGTTCTGAAGAATACCCTTGTTCCATTTTGTAAACTCAGTTGGTATTTTCATGAGAAATGAAAACTTTGGGTAAGATTACCTTGGATAAGATCACTTTTTATATATTTCTACCAACCCGAAAAATATTTAAATTGGAATAAGGTAGAGTGGATTCTACGTTTTTGTTAGGTTGAAAACAAGTGGGGAATTTTATATTAATGTACCCTATGCCAAAGGGCTGTTAGTCTCTGTCCAACAGCTGGACGTCCTGGTGTGCTGCCAGCCGTGGTGGTAGAACCTGGGAACTGGTAGGGCGCTTTATGCTTATACCATGCAGTGTTTGAAATCACGAAGTTTCAGGCCCTGCTGCTTAAAATGGTTTGTGAAAGACCACTGTAGTGCTGAATCTTCTTGTTACTTCAACTCTGAAAATCGCATATATTTAGTTGGTGTTTCTTAAACTGTTTGCCACCTGTTGTATGAAGTGCTGTGCCAAGGGCTTAGCTGTACAATGGTGCATGAGCTGGGCAAGTCATAAATCCATGGAAAGACAGGCCACGTAACAGCACGTAGCAGCGTTTCACAAATCAGCGGTCGCACGCGGTATGTGATTGTCATAGCCTAGGAAAGAGAAGGGCTTCAGGTGGTAGGAAAACATGCTCTGCTGCTGGCTGGGAAAGCCCCAGAGGGCTCTATTGAGAAGGGGGGGCCCACGGTGCCTGGTGGGAGGCTCCCTTGCATACCTCTGTAACTCCAGGAGACACAGAATGCTGTACTCTGTGTCATCTTTTGAAAGATTAGTTTGCACTCTTTGGGCCCTGACATACTACGTTTTAGGTGTGGCAGAAAAATTCATCTTGGAGGATTTCTTGACTTCTGAATCACACAATATCAGAATAATAGGACATTATTTTCTTCTGAGATTTTGGTGAGCACAATATTAAAATGACATGAACTGACCTATCCAATAAGGTTCATGCAGAATGTTTAATATGTTTTTTCTCACCTCTCAGGGGAGAAGCCTTTCAGCTGCAGCTGGGATGGCTGTGATAAAAGATTCGCTCGTTCAGATGAACTGTCTCGCCACCGCAGAACTCACACAGGGGAGAAGAAGTTTGTGTGCCCGGTGTGTGACCGGCGTTTCATGCGCAGTGACCATCTGACGAAACATGCCCGGCGCCACATGACTACCAAGAAGATCCCGGGCTGGCAGGCAGAGGTCGGCAAACTGAACAGAATTGCCTCTGCAGAGAGCCCCGGGAGCCCACCTGTGACCATGCCGGCTTCTGCCTAAAGGTTGACTAGGGGTGGCCCAGGGGATTTTTAAAAAGCCTCTTCAGGAATGGAGCTGATGGGTTCCTCTCCAAAAAAAATGGTCTTAGGGGCTAGGGGAAGGTTGGGGCGCTGGTTCTGATGAAAGTATGTTAACTCTTCTTTTCTGGTTGGGTCCCTGTTCAATATCTTTTATAGTTTGAGAATTTTTTTTTAAGGAAATGGAAGCAAATTTGGTAATTTAAATCACCAGCATTCAGGCAGACATTTCGGCAATAAAGTTTACAAAGTCTGGATTTTTACAACCTTTCTATTCATGTTTTGTAGAAATGAGACAGGGTACTAATTTTTATACTGTTTTTTATAAGAATATTTATATTGTTGGTGCTCCCATCACCAATTTCTAGATAGATGATTTTACAACCTTATTTTCAGTGTTTAATAACGAAGTTTTTATATGACTCTGCCTTTAGTAAACTTGACAAATTATTCGGCCAAAAAAAAAATAAATCACTTGTTTTTTTATCAGGCCTTTTAGATTTAAGAATTTTTTTGAAATCAGAACAGGCTGAATAAAGGCCTCTTAAAGAAAACGGAAAAATAAATTTTGCAGTCAACTTCTTTATAACATTTTCAAGGGAAACTCCAGGCAGCTGTTCCTGTTGCCCAAGGAACTACAGTTTTGGTTGACTTGAAGTAGTGACCTGTGTCCATAGTGGGACTTGTGGAGGACGTACCCCAGAGGGCAGCTTAAGCCACTGGATAGATCCCAGGAGCGGGAGCCAATGCGGGATCGAGTGTCCGTGTGTGATGCTGTCTTTTGGGTTATTGCTCTGCTGAAAGCAAGGCATTCAGTTTCCTGTGTTTGTACCTAAAACACCAAAAAAGATGCGGTAAACACTCAAACCCATCCCCTTTGGCTGTTGTCTTCTTTTGATGTGGCCTTATCCGTACTATATTGTGGGTAGAGCAACTTCTTAGAGAAAAGGACATGTCTGTATTGATTGATGAACTTTCCACCAAAGTACAGCTTATCTGAAGTGGGGTACACGTGCAGGTCGAGGGCTCCAAGGATCTGATTCCTTATTAAATACTAAAAACTCTAGGAAATGAAGTTACGCTGAGTGGCAGTAATACTACCCAGCTGCCCTTTCGTTCATTTTCTGTAAAGAAAATTGTTTTGATCAAACAAAATTACCTGAAATGAGGTTTTTTACAGTCTACCTAGAAAATAGACTGCGGATACCACTTGCAAGCTGTGTGAGCACATGTCCTACGTGTACAAGAGACGGTGGCCTCCTGCATCCAAGAAGCCACTGAAACTGGTTTTTGTTAAATACTGAAAGTTCAGACAAGAGAATAAATGTAAGGTTATACAGAATGTTGCACTACTTTGGTAGCCTGGGAATATTTTTTATTGTGCAGTATGTATTTAGAGTTTGTCTTGGCCTGTTTGTTATTGGCATTTACGTTTAAAATGATGGTAAGGTGAAATATTGAATAATTGAATAAAATTAGGTTTTGTGTTCAGGTCTTTTTAGTGTGATACAGCTCCCACCTGGTCATTCATTGTATATTATTTGATACCCATTAAGTTGCCCTTTACTATCAACTGTTACTTGACATATATGTATGTATGTATTCTTAGGAGGTTCTCCTGTGTTTGGACACTTCCATAGGTGGGTGTTCCTGTTGTCATGAGAGGTAGCACAGTTGCAGGAGAACTGCAATTGTACATAGCTCATCTGCCCCATCCTTGTACTCATGTTAAATCAGCATAAACATTTTTGACTGCATGCCATAAATGGCATCAAATTTGGATGTTTTTCTTAATTATGACATGCACAGTACTGTTAGTCCTACTAGTGTTTGGTGGGTAATACAAGGCCTTTGAGTATTTGGTTGCTTGTCACATAGAACGTCATTCTCTGAGCAGTGTTGTTTCTGAAGAATAGATATGTTGAAAATGGTTTTAAATTATACTTCCATTTCCTGATTAGATTTGGAAATGCCTTCTGTAAACGATTCCCCACCTCAGCCCATTTGTCTATTGATTGTGTTGGGAAACAGTTCGTGTCTGAAAAACACTCTCCTGAGAAGCAGAGCCCTCGCTCATTGCTTCAGCGCGGAGCCCCTCCACTGGCGGCTCTGGGTGCTGGAGGCGGAGCGGAGCAGGAGGGTTCCCCAGTGCACTTTATCGTCTGAGCAGTTTGGCTTGATCTTTTTTGACTTTGAGCCTTTTAAATAGTTTCAATTATAAAATTTAAAATGTTTCGTAATTATGTTTTATGTAACAGACTTTGACTTATTTAAATGAGTATGTGTAATATAACTTCTTTCTTTGAATCATATAAAACTTTCTTGATTTGTAAACTAGACTGTGTCCTCTGTCATTTAAGTGTTGCTTGTGACCTAAGTACAACCAGAGGGCCCGGCGCGGTGGCTCACGCCTGCAATCCTAGCACTCTGGGAGGCTGAGGCAGGAGGATTGCTTGAGACCAGCCTGAGCAAGAGTGAGACCCCATCTCTACAAAAAATAGGAAGATTAGCTGGGCATGGTAGTGCATGCCTGTAGTCCCAGGCACTTGGGACTACTGTAGCTGGGACTGAGGCAGGAAGACTGTTGGAGCTCAGGAGTTTGAGGTTGCAGTGAGCTGTGATAATGCCACTGCACTCTAGTCCAGTGACAGAGCAAGACCTTGTGTCAGAAAAAAAAATTGTATATCCTGCATCTGACCACTTCTCACTACGTCTTCTGTTGTTACCTGGTCCAAGCAACCATTGTGCCTCCGGGATTATTGCGAGCCTCCCTGCTTCTGTCTGGGCCCCTTCAGTCTGCTCGGCAGCCACAAGAAGTGCTTCAGAAACGTTGGGTCATATGGCTCTGCCTAAAAGCTTCCAGGGGCTTCCATCTCTCTCCAAGTGAAAGCCAAAGTCCCCACGGCGGCCTGCACAGCCGTAGCTGACCTGCTGCTGCCAAGAACCACCTGCACACTGCTTCCCTCTTTCCATTCCACCCAGTAGCTCTTCTCTCAGGTGGTGACAATGGCAGTGTGTCTTGGGTCAGTTTCCCTGGAAACAGACTTTCGAGACTCGCCTGCAGGACAGTTACTGGATGAAACCCCCAGGAACACCAGCTGTGAGGGAGCGAGGGAAGAGGATTGGGCCCAGGGAGAAAGTGAACTGCAAAGCCAGTGTGACAGAGGTGGACCCCACAGGAGCTCTGGCGCTGGGAGGGCCCTGTGAAGGGGTCCCAGGCTGGGACAAGGAGCAAAAGCTTCATCACTAGATGAGGACTGCCCCAGAGGAGGAGTTGGCCTCGGGCGAGATAGCTGCCTTCAGGCGAAGCCCACTCCTGATGGGCTTGCCACTCTCCCCGCAGCTGAGAGGCCCTCAGTACCCGCTACCTGTTGCTGGCACTAAAGGGGCCTCCTGGGCCAGTGTTGTATCCACTGGCAGCAATACCCTCCAAACCTACAGGTCCTGTTTCTCAACCCTTCCGCTGCCCAGCCTACTCTCTTTCCTCCTTTGGCACCGTCTCGAATGTGTCCTAAATCTCTAATAGTTGGCAGTGAGGTCCTGGAAGGACTGTTGGACTTTGAACAGAAAAAGACCTAATTGAATCCAGGCTCGACTACTTCCTAGCTTTGCACACTTGGGCTCATGATGCTCACCACACGGGGGAGTAAAAGGAAGATGTGTGGCAGAGGTTAGTGGAACCCATCGAATATGTTCAGTAAATGCTCCAGAACATGGTCACCATAAGGGCAAGAACTCATCTTCCCACTGCGATATCGCTTGGCCAGTCCAGTGCCCGGCCTCAGTGTGCACCGAGCACGTGTTTGAATGGACGCCGCTCCTCGCACTGGACTCTAAGCCCAGTGCTCGGCTGTCCATGGCAGGGGTGAGCTCAGCGTTGGCTTCTCGTCCCTGAGCAAACAGCCTGTGGGGAGTAGCGGGCCTCCTGCTGGGGCTCCCTAGGGATGCCGGGAAGGAGCAATCCGACGTCCACATGGGGAAGGTTGTAGTTGTGTGGCTAACACAAAGGCCCCTGCCTTCCAGAGACACCTATCTGGGAGGTGGTGGTGGAGAAGACTCAGAGGTGCGATCTTGTCACCCGCACTGCTCCTGGCTGTGTGTGCGTGCATGCATGCAGCCCTGTTTGCCTTCAGTAACAGTGACTTTCACACGCAGCATTTCACCCTAAAGTCTCTCTGGTTCCCCCCGTGGGTGGCGGCCACAAGCCTGTTACCCTGGGCTTTATGACTTTGTATCTGCTGTTCTCCCTCTCTTGTCACCAAGGTTCTTAACGACTTTCTGGCCAAGACATCGCAGTTCCTTTACTTTCAAGCTGCCTCTTTGTTGAGGGATTTTTAAAATGAGGAACTTGAGACATTTTCCTAACAGGTGGGCCCCATCCTGGGAGTGAGCCTGGCCCACCCCAGTGATGTGCGACACCCAATCCCCTAAGTCTCGGAGGTTCACTCTCAATGTCCTCTTGCCTTTGCTCCTGAGACACCTCGCATGCAGACAGGCTTCCTCTCCCCAGCATGGTTCTTGCTGAGCTCAGAGGACAAACTGGCAAACATGCTGAAGAGGAAACAAGACAGCACAGCCAGGTGCTTGGGAGGAGCTGCACGTGCACAGTGGGCGAACAGTGCAGAGTGGCGGAAGCCGAGCGCCTGTGTTCCCGGCTGCCGGGCTCTGCTGCAGCGGCCTCTGGGGAGCTTGCCCAGGGCCCCCTCTGTCCTCCTCCAAGACCAGAGATTCTGACCCCTGCTAAGAACATGCCAGGTTTTACTGACCTTAGTTTATTGCAAATCTCGTTTACCTGCTGAAATATATGTAAGCTCCTCCATGACAGGGATATCGCAAACCCAGCCAGCCAGCCACCCAACAAGCACTTAATGAATTATCTCAGGTCTTTCCCCCAAAGAGCTCATAACCGTGTGGGTGAGACAGGTGGGAAAACACACAGAGCACCAAGCAGACGACAGAGGTGGAGAGAGGGCCGGGGAGCACCAAGCAGCGTGGTGATCTGCCTGTGCCACCAGAAAAGTCTGGGGACAGCTGTGCCTTGAAGGTCAAGGGAAGTTTTCAAAGCCTAGGACCAGAACAGCAGGATGCAGAACAAAGATGTCAATGTACACACCAGGCGGTGGGGGCCCAGTGAGGAGGAGGAGGAGGGCTGGGGGGGTCATTCTGAGTCCCTTGCAAAGGGCCAGCGAGCCAAGCCGCAGGTCCCCCAGGGCAGGAGTGAGGAAGCAGCCCCTCCGCCACCACACTCACCTGAATTATGGTGCGGGCTTGGGAGGGATGTGGACATGTGCTGTTTAAGCGTCGGGCCTTTGCCCCTCTTCCCTCTTTCCCAAATTCCCAACACCCGGTCACCTCTCCGGGCCAGACAGCGCAGACATCTTTCACCGCACCCGGCACAGGGGATCACCCCTGTCTGTGTACTAGCTATCTGCCCCATAGACAGAGTTCCCCGAGGGCAGGACGTCGGGAGGCTCAGGAGGTGCACCCGTCTGTGTGATGTGGACAGAAACTGCTTTGGTCAGACCGCTCTGCGAGAGCCGCAGGGGTGCAGTTGGGCAGGTGAGTTGGAGAGGAGAGTCCAGGAGAGGCTGAGGGGAAGCAAGGATGGTAAGAAATGGATCCCGAGAGGCACAGGCTGTGACGTCTGGATGTGAAAGAGGAGAAAGCGGAGATGAGGTGGCAGCCCTGGCCCTCCCGGCACGCATGTGCCATGGGGCAACAGCCGCAGGCAGGGTACGTGGAAAAGGGAGGGTCTTCTTCCCGCCGGAGGCCCCCTCAGTAGAGAGAGCTTTGCTTTGGAGCAAGGGGCCTGGTGCAGAGTCCGTGCATCTAGCTGCCGCTTACCAGGAAAGGGATTTTGCCCTTCTGCGGCTTTAGTTTCATTATTTATAAAACGAAGACTGAACAGAGACAACAGGTCCATGCCTATCTCAGTGTCAGGCACTTCTATTTTCTGCGTAGAAAAAGTCTCAGTTGTTTTCTGCCAAAAGGAACCCGGGCTCCTGGAAGGGCAGCCATCGTAGGGCACAGATGCATCGGAACGGCCTTAGAATATTCCTGTTGCCAGACGCCTTCCAGAATGCAGGGGCAGTGCTGCGGCAGGAAAGAAGTCAACTCATGGGCTCCCACTGGCCCACGTGTGACAGGCTGAACAGTGAGCTAATGGTAGTCCCTCCCTCTGCAGTTTCTTCCCTTCCCCACAAATTATCCTAAACCTCCGGGGGCCTAGGGACCTTCCGACTTCCCCAGGGACTGCACTGTGATGCCTGCGCTACTGCTGTGTGTCTCGTTGCCACATGGCTGCGACCCTGCTGGAGGCTGGGATCACGCAAGGACAGCCCGGTTCCCTCAGCATTCCTTCGCCTGAGTTCCTGGAGACTAAGCTTTCAGGGCCACCCTCTCCGCCTCCGGTGTAGCCACATCCCAAGGCCCCAGCCACGCAGGGTGCTGGCCAGCTGTCGTCCACCTCTTGTGGACTTCAAGTGCCACCTTTCCTCCCAGGGATGCACACCCTAAAGAGAAGGCAGCTTCTCCTTCCCAACTCTTGAAACTAAAGGGTTTCATCATGCCAGAAAACAAAGCCCTGCCCACCTCATAAGTTCTGCTTTGTCCCCAGGGGGTCCACACTGTCACACCTCCTAGAGCCTAAAATGTCATTTATCCTCTTGATGGCAACTGAGACTTTTCTCCCGCCTAATTATTGCCAGAGAAGAAAAAGGAAAAAAGCCCTCAGGTTTGGTCTTCCATGGGGTGCCTGGCTGCACCTCCTTGACAGTCCTACACTGTCCAGCGTCACCTGTACCTGCCAATGGGAACAGACGCCCCACTGACCCACGAGCCCAGCCTGCAGCCAAGGGTCAGAGTGCCGGCGCCAGGCGCCCAGGCAGCGTGGGAACCGGCGCAGCGTTCCATGGGAAGAAGTGGCTCTAAGATTTTGGATGGCAAAGTATAGTGTCTCAGAAGGGTCGTCTACAGTGAGAAGCAGGGGGCCTGGGCCAAGAGCGGAAGCGGGAAAGGCCCCTGCCTCAGCGAGGCCGGGAGGGACGAGAGGAGCGGGTGGGGAACACGCGTGCCAGGAGGAGGGCAGTGGGGCGGCTCCGCTTCTTCCCCGAGAAAACACGCGGCATTTCTTAGAGCCGGGGTGGGGCGTGTTTTCTCAATTCCCAGGTCTTTGCAGCATCTCAAAGGAACTCTCAAGGCTACAACACCAGGAGACACGTTTGTGGTCACTTACGGCTTTTCCAGACAATAACACGCACCATCATTTTCGACTCTGAGATGTTTTTCTTTCTGCCTCTATTTCAGCCACATTCCTACCCTCGGTGAGCAGGTCCCACACTCAGCTCCAGGGCAGGACGCTCGGCCTCAGAGGCTACATCGGGGACCACAGAGAAGACTGATGGCATACAGTAGGTGCTCAGCACACTGCTGGGCAGGGGCCCTCGCTGGGTCCGCGGCTGCAGAGACACCCATCCCTGCTGCCTCCAGCCCAGCCCCTCCCTCTCGCAGGCCAGGGACAGGAGGGCTCCGTTTGGCTGGCTGCTGTTCAGATGACACTTTTCCCGCATTCGGGAAATTAAAAAACAAAACCAAAAAGACCTGAGGAAACCTGCTGTGACGTCCTGGCTCTGATGAAGTGCTCTCACTTTGCCATTGACAGAGACTGTAACTACTTCAGGATTGTTTTTTCCTAATACTTTGATCTCATTAAGGGTTTTATGAGTTTTCCACCGGAAAATGCAGTGGTATCATCTTTTTCTTGGAAACCAGCTGAACGTGTTCTATTTTAACAAAATAATGAGGTAAAATTGTAAACATTTACATCATTAAATTCAAAGCCTGATCCATCTGGTGGTAAGAAATAAAATTTTAACGCTTATTTTAAAAGAAGTATTTATATTATTAAAATAGTAATGTCTTTCATCTTTATATCAAAAGACATGGTTTGGGCTTAGATGAGAAACAGCCCCCAGCTTCGGGGAGGTTCCGAGCCAGCCCCTCAGGAGGGTGGCTCCCGCTCTGACTTGCAGGAACAGTCTCCAGCTGCGCACAGCTGGCCGGAGGCAGCCTGTCAATTAAAGTTCATGGGAACCCCCGTCTGCCGATGACGCGCCGGCCTGTGGGTCTGGGGACAGTGCCAAGTAGCTGTCTGCCGGTTCCCATGATGCGGTGTCCTGAGGACACGCAGGCTGGAGCTCTTCTCAGGAAACCAAGGATGCCGGGGAGGCCGCCGTTTCGTCGGGTAAGTGCGAGGTAGGCAGAGGCCTGTTCTGGGGTCAGCAAAAGCTGCCATTGCTTCCCGGTCCCCCTTTGGACAGCGGCCCTGGCCAGCTGCTCGGGAGGAGGTGCTTCCCGGCCTCCCCACGGCCGCCGTCCACCAGCCGTTCTCCGCCGCGCCTCCCCTAGCACGCCATGCCTGGCCGGCCCTGCCGCCCGGCCCAGTCCTCCTTCCAGCAGGGGCTCCGCCTCTCTTGGCAAGTCAGTTTTCTCCTGGGTCAACCGAGAACATTCTAAGGCTCTCTGGCCTCGCTGCTGTGATTTCTACCTTCCACCCAGGCGGGAAGAGCATTAAAAAGTCCCACAGGCACTAGGCGGGCTGACTGCGGGAGGGAGAAGTAGCGAGCAGGTGGCTTAAAGACCCTTCCAGGTGGGGCCCGGGTGCTCACGCCCAGCAGGGAAGGCAGCGCTGCACCTCAGGGCCACGGAGGAAGGACAGTGACAGCCTGGAATCGTGTGATCCCAGATTGTCAGAGCTGGGGAGGGCCTCGAAGAGCCTCTAGGGCTCATTTTCCAGAGAGGGAAACTGAGGCTCAGAGACGGAAAGTGAGGAAGGAGCTCTACATCCAACTGCTAGTTAATGCAAGGCCAAGACTTGTGGGGTCTGCGTCACCCAGCCCTGGCGGGCAGCCGAGGCTCGGCGCAGCGCCAGTGCCGAGAGGAAGAGCCAGAGGTCTAAAGCTTAGGCTCAAATCCTCGCTCCTCACGGCGCAGCTTGGGCCTGGCCTGGGAGCTGGTCAGAAATGCAGAATCCCAGGCCCCGCCGGGGACCTGCAGAATTAGGACCTGCATTTCAACAACATCCCCAGGCTGAACCGGCGTCCTCTGGGGAGATGGGGGTGAGAAGGCGGGCACAGCTCAGGTGCGCCTTCCACAGCGGGAACCTTCTGGAAGTGCTGTGGGACACACGCTGGAGGGCTTCGTTTGCGTCACCCACACCTTGTGAGGCTTCCCCACCGTGGAGACAGGAGAGCCCTACACGCAGCTCCCGGGACTGAGGGGCAGCCGGTCTGGGCCACCCCCTGCGGGTCAGCGCCCCAGCTGCGGTCCGGCCGGGGTCTGCACGGCTGCCCGCCTCTCACCTCGGTGGCCTCGGGAGCGCTGTCTGGGTCGAATGTGGAAAGGTCGGTTCTGAAAGACGCAGGAGCGGTACACGTGGAGGTGGTGGGCGGCTGCGCGCCTCAGCGGCAGTACTCGCGCTCGATGCTGGCCATCAGCTCCTCCTCCGAGTAGTCGTAGGAGATGGCTGACTGCCTCTCCGGCCTCTTGTGACCGCTGCCCGGGGCTCTGCGCGCGAGAACAGGGACAGTGCTGTCAGGAGGCGGGTGGGGCCTTCGAACTCTCCCCTCTCCTGGCCACCACACGGCCCCTAACGGGTCCATCCTGAAACCCAAACCGAAACCTTTGCCCTGGGGACACCTTCTGACTCTGTCACCCAGCACATGGCTGCCATCAGGCCTCTGCCTCTTCTCTGGCTCCATCTCCCCCTACACTGTCCGCTGAGCCCTTGCCCTGGGTGGGGAGCCATCCCCTGCGGTGTTTGAGGGGGAAGGTGGGCTCCGGGTGGCAAGACCCAGCTCTGCCACTCACCAGCTCGGCAACCTTGGGCAAGGCGCTGGGACCTCCCAGCCTCTATTTTCTGCCCTCAAAAATGGCGCTTTATCCGTGAGTTCATTCTGAGGCATAAGGAAGATAATGCGTGGGCAGCACGTGCCATGGAACCCGCACGCTCCATCGCCTAATAAACGGGAACTGGCATCACGACGGCCGTCTGCCCACTCACTCCCGAGCCTGCACTCGCTGGGCCTCACAAGAGCTGCTGCCCCAGGACAGGACCTCGTGCTCAGGGTCCTGGCCACTCTCTCCAGCATCCGGCACGCGTGAGATGGGACCTGGAACACAGTTCCTGTTCCTGCCGCCTGAGCTCCAGAGAGAGCTCCAGCCTGCACCTGTCAGCCACCCCCTTCTCCCAGACTCTCTGGACTTCGTCTGGGTGGTGCTAACCGTGCCCCTGGACTTCCTGAGGTTGTGTTGGCATGTGTGGGGCCTGGCCTTGCTCGCGCCCACAGCACCCAGTGCAGGGTGTGACGCCTCAGCCGGGCTGCATGCTACAGCTGCAGGCTGCTGCCTTTGAAGGTGTCATGTCTGCAGCTGCCAGGCTCTGGGAAAGGAGCCCCCTGCCAGCCAGACAGCTGGGGCAAGCTGCTCCCCGCTTCCTGACCTCAGTTTCCCCACCTGCGAGCTGGGCTAGAAGGGCTCCAAGGCCCATGGGGCTGCTGCAGTCGAGCTCCTGGAGAGCAGGCTCCAGGATGCCCCCTGGCTCTCCCAGAAAGCAGGGCAAGAGCCAGGCCTGGGCACAGACACCGGACTTTGTCACCCGGGGGCGCAGTCCCCAGGGACTTCAGAGGAAGGATGCGCATCTAACAACAGGACTCCATGCATCTGTGGTGTGGACACCTCCTGTGCCCCAGAAACAACACGAGCCCATTGCAGAGTGGGCTGCCGGGCACCGACCCCGTGCTAGTGTGCAGGGAACAGCGTGTGCTGCTGTTGTTAACAAATGCAGGGTTCCCAGCACGGTGCCTGTCCTTGAAGGTGCTCCATAAATGTTCCTTTTTGCCCCAGAGACACAGTGGAAAAAGCAAACCCTTGGGGGGCAGGCAGAGCTCGCTCTGGCTCTGAGCTGCAGCAGCCGTGTGGCCTTGGACGAGTCATTTACTGACCTCGATCCTGTCGGTAAAAGGCAAAGCTACTCCACGAGGCTGACCTGCGGCTTAGAAGGGGTGCTGCCTGCTGTGCGTCTAGCAGAGAGCGGGGTGCCCAGGGAGCACTGAACAGGAGTCACCGCCAACGCTGTCGGCAACACCATGAGGTCCCAGCAAAGTGCCTGGTAGAGAGCAGAGGCCTGGCCACTGCCCTTCCTGCTCCTCCCCGCCCTCCTAGGCCCATCTCCATGAGGACTGCTGGGAAGGGAAAAATGGGCAGGAGATGCCCTGAACACCCTCGAGGGCAACGGCGTCTCCTGGCCATGCCTGGCTGAGCAGGAAGCCAGTCCTGCAATCCAGAGGTCACTTCTGGCCAGAGACCCCCACAGAAATAAAAGCCCCTCGGGGTCACTCAGGCCAGCCCTGCTTGCCTGCGATGTGAAAGCTGAACCCAGAAAGAGAGGTGGCTCCCAAGGTCACACAGTGACTCTCTCCCTGTTCCTTCCTCACTCGGCACCCGACACACCCTGGAGTTGGGACCTCGGGGAGAAAGGGGCCCAGTGCGGAGCTTGTTTCCCCACTGCCGTGCCAGGGAGGCGCCGGCCGAGCCCTGGGCACCACACCCCAGCCCAGAGCCTGAGTGCCTAGTGCCGTACTCGGGGCAGCTCCCATAGCGCATACTAAATGAATGAGTAAATGAATGAATGAATGAAGTGCCCCCACGTGTGAGGGGCATCCTGGAGTATGCACATGTAAAAATCAGAAGGAATAGAAATAGTTAATTCATTCAAGGTAGAATTTAATCCTAAATTCCTTGGGTTGAGGAAAACTGTAGAGAAAATCAAACAACCACCTTGGCCTTGGCTGAGGGTGCAAGGGGCAGAGCTGTGTCAGGGTCCTCACCGCCGCCACAGCGGTATGCTAACATCGCGGCTGCAGCGTTCTACTGGAGAGCAACGGCCAGCCATTTCAGCGCGACATTCGAGGCTCCCCCACGCTGCAAATCCTCCCTCTCCCAGTCCCTCCCACAGACCCTCTGTTGAACTGCCAGCCTGCGTGCAGGTTCCTGGAAAGGTCACACTGTTCCCGGGACCTGAATGCCCCTTCCTCCTCCTCCTCCTCAGCGAACTCCTCTGTGTCCTTCAAACCATCTTAAATGCTGGCTCCGGCCAGATGTGGTGGCTCACACCTGTAATCTTAGCACTCTGGGAGGCCGAGGCAGGAGGATCGCTCAAGGTCAGGAGTTCGAGACCAGCCTGAGCGAGAGTGAGACCCTGTCTCTACTAAACATAGAATAATTAGCCAGGCACAGTGGCGTGTGCCTGTAGTCCCAGCTACTCGAGAGGCTGAGGCGGGAGGATGGTTTGAGCCTAGGTACAGTACTTTAGCCCACACAACAGAGCGAGACTCTGTCTCAGAAAAAAAACAAACAACAAAACAAAAGAAAAATGCTGGCTCCTCCCGCTCCTCCAGTGGGGAACTCCCTTGGAGCCCACCGCAGCATTTCCTGAGACCCTGCCCTCCAGGCAGGGACTGAGTCCCAGGCAGCTCTCAGCACAGGCTGCCGAGAAAAACAAATCTTGAGCCAGAACTTCCAAACTCTTTCAGTTCCATGATCTTAACTGAGCCCCACAATCAGCCGTATCCCCAGGATCTCGTGTCAGTTAGAAGTGAGCAAGCCACGGGGTGATGGTTGGGGTCACAGTCATCCTGGGGCCACGGCTCTCCATGTTGTTGGGATATGCTGGGACCAGGCCTGGGGAATCTTAAAGGAGGAAAAGAGATGGCATCCTGGCTCCCACTTCCAATGGGTTTTTTTTTTTTTTTTTTTTTGAGACAGAGTCTCACTCTGTTGCTCTGTCTAGAGTGAGTGCCATGGTGTCAGCCTAGCTCACAGCAACCTCAAACTCCTGGGCTCAAGCGATCCTCCTGCCTCAGCCTCCCAAGTAGCTGAGACTACAGGCATGCGCCACCATGCCCGGCTAGTTTTTTCTATATATTTTTTAGTTGTCCAATTAATTTCTTTCTATTTTTAGTAGAGACAGGGGTCTCGCTCTTGCTCAGGCTGGTCTCGAACTCCTGAGCTCAAACAATCCGCCCGCCTTGGCCTCCCAGAGAGCTAGGATTACAGGCGTGACCCACCGCGCCCGGCCCCTTAGTTCATGACCTTTTTAGGAGGAAGGTCGACGCTGGGAGGCAACGAGGCTTCAGCAATCCCCCGTGGCTGGACCCTCCCTTGAGGGCCAGAGCTTTGCGTGTATAGAGAGAGCTGCCTCTGGAAAGTGGCTGGGGGGGGGGGGGTTGCAGGTAGCTGGAGTCAACAGAAAGAACCGGTAGCTTCTGGAACAGGAGACGTGCTTCCTGTACTTACTCGGACTCACCGCTGCTCCCTGGGTGGTCTCCTGCGCTCTGTTCTGGGGATTCCTTGAGAAGGATGAAAGGAAGAGGCATCAAAAGCTTGTCACCGTGCGGCCTGCCTGATCTCTGGCTTTGTGCGGACAGATGTCGGTCAGCACTTTCAACCCAGGACCCATAAACCTCAGCTGGCGAGGCTCTCTCAGGCCGAGCTCCAGCTGCTCATGTCACGGGCAGGAAAACTGAGGCTGCGAGAGGAGAGTGACTTACAAAGCTCTCGCAAAGAGCAAGTGGCAGAGCCATGGCCAGACTTCCTGCGTCCAGGACTGCCACCTAGCAGGAGGGCACCCTCTCATCTCCAGGGATGGGTGACCACTGCCACCTAGCATGAGGGTACCTTGACTCTCATCTCTAGGAATTAGTGACCACGGCCACTAGCACAAGGACACCCTGCCTCCCATCTCCAGGGATGGGTGACCACGGCCACCTAGCATAAGGACACCCTGACTCCCATCTCCAGGGATGGGGATCACTGCACCTGGCACGAGGCCACCCTGACTCCCATCTCCAGCAAACACGCGACCCCAGCCCACTCTCAGCACTGCCCAGAAGCCGTTCCCTGCCGCTCTGCAGCGCCTTCTCCTTGCACGGCACATCTGTTGCGGACTCTGTTCCCTCAGTCCACTCACTGCCCCGTGGCAGTACCACCCTGTGTCGCTACTATAGCGTTAGACAGGCCTTGATATCTGCTGGAGCGAGTCTTCCCACCTTTTTCCCTTTTCGAGAGTCCTGGCAATTCTTAGTCGTTTGCACTTCCACCTACAGATGTTCCTCAACTTACAATGGGTTATGTCCCCACAAACCCAGGGTAAAGCTGAAAAAATCGTAAGTCGAACTATCGAAAGTCAGGGATGGTCTGTATATGTATTAGAATCGGCTCGTCATATTTGGGACTGGGGGCGAACCTTGGGGATTTTGCTAGGGTCGTATTAAACTATAGACCGTTTTAGGGGGAACTTATATCTTTACAGTGCAAGTTGTTGAATTTGTAAATAGAGAATACCTATTCATTCAAGGCTTTTTTAATGTCTTTTTTTTGAGACAGGATCTCACTGTGTTGCCCAGGCTGGTCTCAAACTCCTAGCCTCAAGCGATCCTCCCGCCTAAGCCCCCAGAGTGCTGGGATTACAGGTGTGAGCCACCGTGCCCAGCCTTTAATGTATTTTAAGAAGTTTTATCATTTTCCCTGTAGAGATACCATGGAGATCTCTTTTTAGATCAGTTCCTAGATACCTACTTGGGTTTTTCTCCCTTTTCATATTGGTTTTTTTTTTTGAGACAGAGTCTGGCTCCGTTGCCCTGGTTAGAGTGCCGTGGCATCAGCCTAGCTCACAGCAACCTCAAACTCCTGGGCTCAAGCCATCCTCCTGCCTCAGCCTCCCGAGTAGCTAAGACTACAGGCATGCACCACCATGCCTGGCTAATCTTTTCTATATATATATTTTTTAGTGGTCCAGATAATTTCTTTCTATTTTTAGTAGAGACGGGGTCTCGCTCTTGCTCAGGCTGGTCTTGAACTCCTGACCTTGAGCGATCCACCCGCCTTGGCCTCCCAGAGAGCTAGGATTATAGGCGTGAGCCACCATGTCCGGCCTGTTGTTTTTTTTAACTGACAAATAATAATTGTACATATTCATGGGGTACATGGTGATGGTTTGATACACGTATCATATAGTGATCAGATCAGGGTAATTAGCATGTTCATCATCTCAAACACTTATCATTTCTTCGTGTTGGGAACATTCAATATCCTCCTTCTAGCTATTAGGAATGATATATTATTGTTAGCTACAGCCACCCAACAGTGGTACAGAGCACAGAACTCATTGCTGCTATCTAGCTTGACATTTTTAACGTGATTACCAATGTTATCTTTTTAAAATAAAATGTTATTTTTTGCCTGCTTGTTGCTTCAGAAATATGACTGAAATGTATAAATTTATCTTGTGCTCAGCGGTCTTACTAAACTCGCTTATTAATCCCAATAACATATTTGTAGATTCCTTTTGGATTTTCTTAGTAACCGTTCATATGATCTGGGAATAACGACCATTGGTTTTTCCCTTTCCTTGTACATTTTTTCCGTAACCTGTCTGTGCTGGCTGGGACTTCCAGGGTTTCAGTGAAAAGAAGTGATGATGACAGGTATTTTGTCTTATTCCTTTATTAAAAGAAAAAGGTTTGGCTGGGCGTGGTGGCTCACGCCTGTGATCCTAGCGCTCTGGGAGGCCGAGGCAGGAGGATCACTTGAGGTCAGGAGTTCGAGACCAGCCTGAGCAAGAGCGAGACCCCATCTCTACTAAAAACAGAAAAATAAGTTGGGTGTGGTGGTGCACACCTGTAGTCCCAGCTACTCAGAAGGCTGAGGCAGGGGGATCATCTGAGCCCAGGAGTTGGAGGTTGCAGTGAGCTACGATGACGCCACTGCACTCCAGCCAGGGAGACAGAGCGAGACTCGGTCTCGAAAAAAAAAAAAAAAGAAAAAGTTTTCCTCATATCACAACTATTTCTAAATATGACATTTCCTGCAGTTCTTCTCTGGCTATCCCTCCTCAGACCCTGTGTCTCTGTGCTGGGTTCTGGGTTATTTCCCGGGCTCTATCTGCTCCAGCTCATCAAGCCTCTTCATCTTTGTCTCATCTGTTAAACCCATACCACTGGAATCTGTCATTTTCTTTATTATAGTTTCCATTTCTAGAAGTTCTATCTGGTTCTCTCTCAACTGTTCCAGGTCACTTTCTATAGTTCCTTGTTCTTTGCAGGTATTTATTTAAACATCATAAACATAGATGACTACAATCCGTGTCTGGTAACCCCAGTAACTGACATCTTCATTAGTCTCTTTGTTGTCTGTTGTTTCTTCTAAGTCTTCATTTGGTTCCTTGGTAATTGATTATTTTTTATTGTTTGTTGCTTGATATCCTTGAAAAGCTCGTTATGGATATTCTTTGAGGCCTAAGAGGAAGATACCTTCCCCAGAGAGTATGCATTTGCTTCTGCCAGGCTCCTAGGGCCATCCCTGGCCTGGAACCACTTTAAATTAAATCTCTGCATTGAGGGGTTTTGGACCACGCAGGTGACGAGGATTTAGGCTGCAATCCTACAAGGTGGCTGCACTGGTCTTATAACCACTCAGGGCTTTTTAACCCCCTGCCCCGTTCAGTGCCACGACTCTTCTCCTGCAGCCCCCGGGGGTCCTAGAATTCTGAGGGAGAGATGTCCCCTAACCCTCTCTACCCTCAATGGGCCCTAACTTCTGTTTCCTTTTCTGCTGGACAGCACTGGATCTGAAGCTCAGGTTCAACTGAGGCAAAAGCAGCTTCAGTGTCCCTCTCTGGATTCTTCTTTTTTCTTAGATTTTCAGGCTGGTGATTCCTCACCGTCTTGTCAACTATTTAATGCTTCAATGACACCGTAACAACATTAATCCCATCCAGCATTTTAAGTTGTTCTCTGGAGGATTTGTCCGAATCACCTTCTTCCCTGTGTTCCCCAACATAAGGCACTTGGGGACACTATGAATCGCCCCTTTGAGCCACGGTCCAGCAAGATGTCAACCTTGTGGACAGGATTTCACCCCCCGATATGGGCAGAACCCTCTGGAAATCCTTATGACGCGCTCCTCGGCAGGACATTGACAATACTTTATGTTCACTCATTTGTTCATGTGATGTCTACCGTGAGGATGGCACTGAACCCGGTGCCACGGCATGCAGTGAGGCTGCCAAGAAGCCAGTGTGCAAGGAGCTGCAGTGAAATGCACATGATAAATCCTGCAGCTGAGCTACACGGGAAGGGCCGGGAGGGCAACTCTTCTTCAAGGCCAGCTCTGAAGAAGAGTGACAAGAGTGACCTTTTAGCTGGGGTTTGAAGGATTAGGAATTTACCAGGTGGAAAAGGAGGGACGGGCACTCTAGCACAGAGCGCAGGTGCGAACGCACGGAGTCGCGGACGATATTACATGATGTTTCCTCATGGACGCCTACGCGCCCTCGGTGAGCTGCGTTCCACACCCGCACAGACCCGATCCCGTCCCAGAGCAGCTCGCGCCGGGCAGAAAACACCAGCGTGACAGAACCAGAGGGAACACAAGTGCCAGATGGCACGGCTGGAGCACGGGTGCTGCAGGCACACAGGACACTCGATTCAGTGATAAACCAAACACACGAGCCTGCTTCTCCCTTTCACCTGAACCCTTGGAGATGACAGAAAAGGTCATAAACAAATCCACCACAGCACTGGAAGACAGCGTGAGCCTGTGGCGACCAGAGACACTGCGAAGTCGACGGATGACTGAAGACAGGCGTGCGCCGAGGCAGGACAGCACAGCCCGACACCCGGCGCAGAGCCGCGGGAGCAGTGCGCAGCTCCGGGGCTCCCAGCGCAGAGGAGACAGACGGCAAGAGCAGCAGAGAGCCCCGGGGCAAGGGCAGGGGCCTCTGACCCCCGTCCCGGCTGCGCAGAATGGGGGAGGCGGGGTAGCGCGCTGGCATTGCTGGCACCAGCAAGCCCAGGAAAGTGTTCCCAGATGGCAAGGGACCGCCACACTTCACCAGACACACATCCGCACTCCCCCATGGCGCTGGAGGTGGCTCCACGACAGACGTGCATCCAAGGACGCATCAAACAGCTGAAGAAATCAGCACCACAGAACGACCCCAAACTCATCAGTAGGAAGAACTGAACCTGAGAAGAGTTTAATTAGAGCAGATTGAAAGCAACTTTAGTAGCGGGATAACTAGTAAGCTCAGCAAAGCAAGAATATGCTGTTGTAAAAAATAACTAGAGATTTCAGAAATGAAATATATGATGATAGAAATGAAAATATCAATAGGCTGGGTGTAGTGGCTTATGCCTGTAATCCCAGCACTTTGGGATGCCAAGGCAGGAGGATTATTTGAGACCTGGAGCTTGAGACCAGCCTGGACAACATAGTGAGACTCCACCTCTACAAAAAATTTTAAAAATTAGCCAGATGTGGTGGCAATCACCTGTAGTCCCAGCCACTCAGGAGGCTGAGGCAGGAGGATTGCTTGAGCCCAGGAGTTTGAGGTTGCTGTGAGCTAGGCTGACACCACGGCACTTTAGCCCAGGCAACAGAGTGAGACTCTGTCTCAATAAATAAATAAATAAATAAATAAATCCTAAAAGAAAGGGGCTCAATGAGCCTAATGGACTTAGACATGCAAAGGAGTAGAAACTTCTGGAAAGCATCCTGTCCATGTTTGAAGTTTCCAAGACACAAATTGAGTGATCAAGACAGTTGACTTGACTATCCGAAGAGCTCACGTGTGAAAGAGGGAGCACATTCCTTCTGCCTGTAGCAGAGGCTCAGTGTGTACACACTGCCGGGAGGTGGACTTTGGCTCAACCCAGAGAACTGACAGAGCCGCCCGCCAGGGAGAGGCTGCTGAGTCCAACGGTTTGTTCCTCCCAGGCAAAACACACCCCCTGGAGTCATGCACTCTACTTCTCATCACCACGGATGTTCAGCTGGGGAAGCAAGAGAGTGTCAGGGTGAGACGGTCACACTCAACTCACCCACTCACCTTGCAGGCTTTGCTGTACTCGGTCCAATGCCTGGGCGCCTTCCCTGGAGCTCCCCGCTCTCCCAGCGTGGCCAGGTGCCCTCTCATGGGTCTGGCTTTACCCTGACTTCTAGGGTTGCGCTCATCGTGCTGTTTTGTAAATCTGCCGGAGACTCCGCTGAAGGCAGAAGGGACCCCACCTCTCCAAGCGCAGGGCCTGCCTGTCGCACAAACACTGAGCTGCCTGCTGCCGCCCTTCAGAAAGGGTGGTGGACCCGGCCACAGGGCGCTGTGGATGCCCGGCGTAGGCACCTTACTTTGCTCTGCTTGCTGCTAATTGGGCGGCACCGCAGCCTCAGGGCGGCCTTGATGACGGACACCATCTTGTGCGTGAACCGTACCCCCAAGCACGGGGTGCGGAAGGAAGGTCACGCTCTTTCTTTTCAACTTCCCTGATGGCTCAGCCTTGTCATATCTGTTCAGTTTCCACCTGTGTTTCTCTCTGTGCCTGCGGTTTGAATGTGGCCCTTTCTCTGGCCAGTTTGTTTAAGCCTTTAACTTGACTTTCTGCATGGGAAACGCGTCAGTCTCCCTCCCGGAACACAGCTTGCTGGCGGCGAGGACGAGCTGGTACAAAAAGCAAAGACACAGCAGCCCCTGGTGGCAGCTTCAGGCCTAATGCAGACACAAGCTCCTGCCACCAGCCAGCAGGCTGCCGGCCACCTGCAGGTCAGACAGACGCCTGGACGTGGGGAGCACCCGGGCTGAGCTCAGGACGCGTGTGCGGCTGTATGTGCATGTGTGTGCATTTGTGTGTGTGTACATGTGCGTGTGCATGGAGGGTGTGTGCCATCGAGGGGTGTGTGCCATCCCTCGAGATTTGTAGGGAGGCTCGGGAAAAACCAAACCACAGCTGAACAAGAAGTAGAAAACACGAGAAGGAACTGAGTAAGAGGATATCTCAGTCTTTTTAACTCTTACAACTAAGGTTTTTGTGAAAAGTATAGTTTCAAAATTTACTTTTTAGAAAATCCACTGCATATTTTATTTACCAAAAGAGACTATATCCTGTTTCTTTTATTGAAAGAGTTCTCTCCTTAACTCTCAATTGTTATTTATTATTATTTGAGACAGAATCTTGCTCTCTCACCTGGGCTAGAGTGCAGTGGCATTATCATAGCTCACAGAAACCTCAAACTCCTGGGCTCAAGGGATCCTCCTGCCTCAGCCCTCCAAGTAGCTGGGACTACAGGAGCACACCTCCACACGCAGCTAATTTTTCTATTTTTAATAGAGACGGAGTCTCGCTCTTGCTCAGGCTGGTCTCAAACACCTGAGCTCAAGCAATCCTCCCACCTCAGCCTCACAGAGTGCTAGGCTTACAGGTGTGAGCCATTGCGCCTGGCCAACTCTTAATTTTTAACAGCTTTATGTGTATATATATATATATAGCAATTATGTGGATAATTGACAGAACTATAGATGCTTAAAAAATACACCTTGGTAAGTTTTGACATATATACATGCATATATATATACCCATTAAACCTCTGCCACAATCAAGACAGTAAACGAATCCGTCACCCCGAGCTTTCCGCTGCCCCTCTGGAGAGCCTCCCTCCTTGCCCGCCCCACCACTGATCCGCCACCACTGACTGCTCTGTCACTCCAGACTGGGGCGTCCTTCCTAGAGTCCGGATAGACGGAACCGCACAGCCGGCTCCCTTTTGCACCTGGCTTCTTTCAGTTGGCAAGGTGCTTCTGGGATCCGTCCTCGTTACCTGCATCAATAATAGTTCGATCCCTTTTATTCCACTGTATAGACAGACTTTCCCCCTTCTGCTTTAAGAATTATCCCTCTTTTTTTTTTCGTTTGAGGGGCAATCACAAGTTTATTTTAGGTATGTTGAGTCACATGCTTGTGGAGCTGGCACACAGGAGAAAGGCCGGTGACACCAGTCTGGGAACTGCTGACACCATGGAGTATATGAGGTCCACCTGGGAGAGAGAATTATCCTTCTGTGAAGCCCAGGTTTGTTTGTTTGGTTACAATGGAACCTTGAACGCATACGGTAGGGAGAATCGTGTCATGCATCTGCGACCCAGTCTCCCGGTACTTGCCGGCCAGCTGCGCCGTTCACCGCCAGAGGGCGCCGCTCTCCCGGCACAGCGGCCAGGGCCCTGTCTTCTTGGGAAGTTCCACTTAAGAGCTTCTGGGGCGGCACCAGCTGGGAGGTGCAGGTGGTCTCCTGGTGAGAGGTGTTTTGTGTTGCTAAGAAGGCAAGGACTTGTTCCAACAGGGGCTCTGGAGAAATACCGCTGGCTGTGAGACTGCCAGTCTGGGCCGTCTCCCCTGGTGAAGGCCTAGGGAGGCGTTTCCAAAGCCAAGAGGAAGAAGGCAAGGGCGACCTAGAGAGCCACAGAAGGTGGGACTGGAAGAAAAGAGCAACAGTTACATTTATGTGGAGTTTTAGCACCTTGTGAAGCACATTCACATGCATTTTCATATAACTCCTCCAAATCTCCGGGAGCAAACATTCCCTGAGCGCTTGTCCACGCTGGCGTGGGATGGGCTGCAGCCAGTTTGATCCAAACCCCAATCTCCCACTGGCAGAGCCGGTGTCGGTGAGGTGACAGTCACATCCTTGTACTCAGTTTGAACCCTAGTACTGCCAGGGGGACCTGGACAATCGCCTTGCTGGGCCCCTAAGGCCTCGGATGTGAATAAGAAGGTGGGACTGAACCGTCTCTAAGGTTCTTTCTGTTCCAGTCATCTTGGATTCTAACAACGTAAAGAAACTAAAAAGGTCCTGGGCATTTGCCATCAGGAGGCAGAGTTCAGCGGGAACCTGAATAGGTGGCCTTGGGCTGGGGTGGCCTTCCTTGCTGGGTAATGGGCTCACAGCATTTAGGGACAGACGGGTCTCTGTTCTGCTCTAACCACTGCTCTGACCCTCCTCCCCGGGGTCTAGTTAGGGTCTGTCCCGGCCCTATGGGAACTCAAAGCTCCTAGGCGAAGAGTTATTGGTCAGCGTCTCTCAAGGGAGTGCGAGCTCTGGCGCCATCCTGTCCACGTTGTGTCTATGTGTTGTTTCCTCTTTGTAGAATGCACCATTCTTTGTCAACTGCTGGACAACTCTACTGATCCTTTACAACCAACTCAGACGTCAGATCCCCCGGGAAGACTTCTGCCTCAGATGGGATCACTCAGCTCCTCCGAGCACGTACACTAATTGGCGCAGACCTCTGCCATAGTGCTTAGGCGTCGAGTTGCAAATGCTCACTTACACAGCCCTTCCCAGCACAGTGCTTTACTCTTCCTCGCCTCCTAGACTGATCAAAACACTTACACTGCCATGTGAATTTGTGTTCTGAGGCAGGTGCGGTGGTTCACGTCTATAATTCTAGCACTCTGGGAGGCCGAGGCGGGAGGATCACTTGAGCTCAGCAGTCTGAGAACAGCCTGAGCAAGAGTGAGACCCTATCTCATTTTTTAAAAAAAATAAAAAATAAAAAGTAAAAAATAAATAAATTTGTGTTCTTCGCTACAGACCTGAATGCAGACACATAGTGTCTTTTTTTTTTTTCTGCAAGTCCATTGTATTATCTATCACCTTTAAATCCCTCTGGTGGAGCTGATTTCCAGCTAGGTGCTCATTTTGGTTGCTTTGTTTTCACCTGTACATTCCACAGGAGCTGTAAACCAGGATTACAGTAAAGTCCCAGCTGGTCGTAAAGAATTATCCTGATCCTCCTTGGCTAGAGCAAAATCGAATCTTTGCAAAAACAGCAGACAACAGAGTCATTCAACCTGAAGAGATGATACGATTGCCCTAGACTTTCTTGCAAAGAACAGGCTATACTCCCAACAACAGAAAAAGTCTCAGATAATGTAGCTTCCCTAGATCTTTGGTGATCAGATTTATTAGGCACAGGGAGAAAAAAGTCTGAATTACCACCTGGTAGTAAATATACTAAATTTATGTCTACTGGATTAAACCGGAATTTCTTTCTTTTTTTTTTTTTTTTGAGACAGAGTCTCACTCTCTTGCCTGGGGCGAGTGCCGTGGCGTCAGCCTAGCTCACAGCAACCTCAAACTCCTGGGCTCAGGCAATCCTACTGTCTCAGCCTCCCAAGTAGCTGGGACTA
>CAUYSK010011486.1:0-14226 GCA_963575035.1 Avahi laniger | reverse complement strand
TTATTTTCATATGGAAAAAATTAAGGTTTATAAAAATTTAAGTGATTTTTCCCAAGATCTTACAGCTACCACACAGGACTTGAACCCAGATCTTTTGACTCCAAGAAGTTTCGTGGGTTTTTTTGGTGCTTTTTTTTTTTTTCTTAATTTTTAGTTTTTAAATTTAGAGACAGGGTCTCCCTGTCCCCCAGGCTGAAGCACAAGCATAGCTGACTGTAACCTCCAACTCCTGGGCTCAAACAATCCTCCCACTCAGTCTCCCGAGTAGCTGGTACCACAGGTGTGTGTCATCATGCCTGGGTACTTTTTTTTTCAATTGTTTTGTAGAGACAGGGTCTTACTGTGTTGCTCAGGCTGGTCTCGAACTCCTGGCCTCAAGTGAGGCTCCTGACTCAGCCTCCTGGAGCACTGGCATTACGGACATGAGCCACTATGTCCCACCTGAAGTTTGTTTCTCAAACAATTGACATCAACAGCACTGACTCGGTGTTGGATGACTCCCAGTGCCCTCGTTCTCTCTCAACCGTAGGAGCATCTCTCCACCTAAAAGCTCCTCCCACTCGTCTGGTTTCTCATCATTTTCCTGTTTACCTTCATCGGGCACTTCATGGGAATAGACAATGAAATAGGCTCATCAGTGAAAATGAGCCTCTGTTCCAGACCTATTAAAAATATAAGTTAAGTTGTACTAGTTCTTTGCTCAGAATCCCCTAATAGCTCTCCAGCTTACTAAGCAAACCTGCCAGCAGGGGCCTACGTGATCAGTCCTTCTTATCTCTCTGGCTTCATCTCCACCAAATCTCCCTTTCACTGGTTCCATCCTCTTTGCTGCTACTTAAACCAGTCAGGCCTCAAGACTTGCATTTTGATCCTCCCTCAGGAATGCTCTTTCCCTGCATAACTTCCTGGCTCATGCCTCTTTTAAGATTTTACTCAAATGTCACCCTTTAAAGACATCTCCTCTGACTAACTGATCTTAAATTGCAGCCAGCCCACAGCAATACTTTTCTCCCTTCCCAGTTGTATTTTTTCTGTTGCATTCATGACCGTCCAACGTGGTATGTGCCGTCTATCTCATTAGACGTAAGCTCCAGGAGAAAAGGATTTTTGACTACCTTTTTATTTCTAGATCTCCAGAATCTCTAACAGTCCCTGGCTCAAAATAAACTATCAGTAAATATTTGATGAATAAATGAATAATAAGCACTGCTCACTCCTCCCCAACAGTAGGGGCCTCTGTGGCCCCAGCGACCTACAGTTAATTTTCCTAAGACCACCTGACCAGCAGGGGTGGGGGGGGCCTGGATCTAGGAGGGGACGCAGCGGAGGAGTGAGAAGTGGGGGGAGCTGGGGAGAGCTCAGGAGCCTTATTCTACTGAAGTCAAAGTTCATGGGATTGATACAGCAGCTCTGTGGCTGTGAAATTGGAGCTTAAAGCAATTGGGATGCTGCAACTTTTCCTCACTTGCTCTGGCTCTGTCTTTACCCTGCACTTATTCTGTTTCCCCCACGGGTTTCAAATTTCCCTTAAAAATGCCACTGCCTTGTGTTGCTGCTTTCCGCTCTCAGCCTGGTTGTTGAAGTGGGACGTGCCGACAAACCGTGGGCAGCTTTTAAGTGCAAGTCATGAGCTGAGCTAAATTCCTTTTTCTACAGTGTACACGAGAGCTCAGCAGGAGACAGTCTTTCTGGGAATGAATGCAGGGTCTGAGCAGGAGGCTTTTGAGTGGTGTTACAAGGGCGACTGTTCCTAAAACAGCATTTCGACTCAATTGAGCTATGTTTTTCATTCCTTCAGTGGAGGCTCCGTTCTCTTTCTTCTCTGAAAGCAGATATTGAGGATAGACTCAGACTCCATCTTCCCAAATACACACCAAAAAGATTATCTGGCTGTTTAAACAAAAGTGAGGATTCTTCAGGCAGGTCTTTCAAGGCTGTTTTCCCCAAGGCTGAGTGTTGGATTTAAAACAACAAAACAAGCTGGCAGTTACAGACAGGACTTGACACATTCTCGATATCAATGATGACGAAGTGCATTGCATGCCCTTGGGTTCATGTCCCCTGAGGCAGCCGAGAAGCAGGGAGATTTCCAGGTCCTGTGAACCAAGCAGCGGCCCCAGGAAGTGACAGCACTTACCCTCTTTTGCATCAGCGGTGGTCATTGAGTAGAATGAAATGAGCCCTAAACTACCTCTTAATGAGACAAAGCGCTACTTTATCAATACCCAGTTGCTTTGTGGGATAAGTTTAATTTCCTATTTTTCCTAGAAGAAAGGCAAGAAAAACAAAGTGGAATTATTGCTTGATACATGAGCTACCCTTCGCATTAAGCAAAGGAGAAAAGCTTAATTCCTTCCTAGTGCCACGAGAGATCAGATCTGGGTTTGTGCTCCCACCACAAATTGGGAGACACATTTACTTTAAAATTCCACAGAAGATAGGTGAAGATTAATAGGGAAAAAAACAACTAAGACTAGTGTCCTACAGTGGAGGGAGACATTTATGTCTTTTTTACATTGTGAGATGGTTTCATAGTCATTTGTGAAATATTAAAAACTACTGAGCATGCTAAGACTTCTCTGTATTTATAAGCCTTTCTCAAATTGTGATTTAGAATTCTGGGTTCTGATCAGATATTGACAGTAGAGGTGATACATATGGAAAAACTTAACCTTGGGTGAAAAGGCTGTTGTGTGTATGCGTGTGTGTGTGTGTGTGTGTGTGTGTGTGCGCGCACCAAATAATTATAATCATTTATTACATAGATTCCTATTCAACTCAAATTATGCAAAGTTGTCATGCCTTCACATGCATGGCTTCATCAAGCCTCACAATCAGCCTATGAGGAGGGTATTTTTATTTCTCTTTTGGAGACAAAAGAGCTGAGTTTCTGAGTGTGTGAAGGTCACACAATTAGTAGGGTAGGACCAGGTTACCTGAATGTACCGTTTCACTGCCACATAAGATATCATCCATCCTTCCACACACCATTTATTCAGTACCTCCTAAATATTATGAGTTTTTAAAAATTGTGGCAAAATACGCATACCACAAAATTGGCCATCTTAATCGTTTTTAAGTGATTAAGTAGTGTTCGGTAGTGTTAAGCATATTTACACTGCTGTGCGACCAATCTCCACTTTTTCATCTTTCCAAATTGAAACTCGATATCCATTAATAACTTCCTGTTTCTCCTTCCCACCAGCCCCTGGCAACTGCCATCCTGCTTTCTGTTTCTATGAATTTGACTATTTTAGATATTTCATATATATGAAATCACACAGAATCTGTCTTTTTGTGATTGACTTATTTCACTTAGCATAATGTCCTCAAGGTTCATCTATGTTGTAGCATGTGTCAGAATTTCCTTCTTTTTTAAGGTTTAATAATATCTCATCATACATATGTACTAAATTGTGTTTATCCATTCATCCATTGAGGGACACTTGGGTTGCTTCCACTTTTTGGCTATTGTGCATAATGCTGTTATCAATATGGGTGTGCAATATTTCCTTGAGACCCTGCTTTTAACTCTTTTGGATATATACGCAGAAGTAGAACTGCTAGATTATATAGTAATTCCATATTTAATTTTTAAGAAATTGCCATAGTGTTCCCTAGTGGCCACATCATTTTATGTTCCCATCAGCAGTGCACAAGTGTCCCAATTTCTCCATATCCTCTCCAATACTTATTTCTGGTTTGTTTTGTGTTTTTTTTTGTTAGCAGCTGCTATGTATGATTTGAATTGAATGTGTCCCCTCCAAAATTCATGTTGAAACTTAACCGCTATTGTGGTAGTATTAAGAGGTAGGGCTTTTTGGGAAGTGGTTAAGTCATAAGATCTCTGCCCTCTTGAAGGTATCAGTACCTTACAAAAGGGTAAGAGGAAACTAACTTAGGCTCTTTTGCTCATCTGTCTTCTGCCATGTGAGGACACAGTGTCCATTTCCTCCAAAGGATGCAGCAACAAGGTGCCATCTTGGAAGCAAAGAGACCAGGCTTTCACCAGAGATCAATGCACCTTGATCTTAGACTTACCAGCCTTCAGAACTGTAAGAAATAAATTTTCGTTCTTTATAAATTATACAATCTATGATATTTTGTTATAGCAGCACAAATGAACTAAGACAGTAGTCATCCTAATCAATGTGAGCTGGTATCTCATTGTGGTTTTGATTTGCATGTCCCTAATGATCAGTAATGTTGAACATCTTTTCTCGTTTGTTAGCCATCTGTATATCATCTTTGGAGAAATGTCTATACAAGTTCTTTGCCCATTTTTGGATTGAGTTTGTTGTTGAGTTGTAGGAGTTCTTTATATATTATAATATTAACCCCTTGTCAGAGACATGATTTAAAAATATTTTCTCCCATTTGTCATGCGTATTTATATACTGTATTTCATATCATTCTTAAAACAACCCTGCAAAAGGCCTACTTTACAGAGGAAGTAATTGAGGTGGAAGTCATTTGAGGAACTTGCCTAAGGTTTCTCAGCTAGTAAGTTATCATGTCATATTGTCACTGAGGTTTTCTGGTTCCCAAACAAGTGTTCTTTCTACTACATCCTACTGTCAGAACATGTTTCTTAAACAATTTCTATCTTTTAAAAATAAACCCAAAAAGGAAAAAAAGAGGAAAAAAGTGCAAGAGAAATGAACCAAAAAACATAATGAATTCTCAGGCAAACACAATTATAAGTAAAGACATGTTAGGCCAGGTTTATAATAGGACATAAAAATAAAGCTTATGGGAAAATATGACTGAATTACATGATGAATTAAGGTGGTTTTTACCTTTTTCATGTGCTATATTTTGTGTTTCATAAGATCCTGCTTTTGTCAGCTTCCTATGAGTCTTTAGCCTTTCCTGCAATTTCCATAAACATTTTCCTTGGCTCAGAGGCAGAGCATTCCTCATTCACTGGAGTACTTGTGAGCTGTCAGGGAAGTTCATTTCAGATTTCCAGGGTGCAAAGTGAAGGGAAACCAGGATGATTAAAATTCTGTGGGAACATACTTTATCTGATTCTTCAAAGCAAAAATAAAATGCTATTGAATGGCACAAAATCAATTTTATAATCATTTAAAAGATGTTACAGAACAAAAGACTGAGTCTAATTACTTACATACCTAAAATCCCACATTTTTAACTTCATTTACTTTGGTACAGACAAGTATTTCCAGAGAAAAAAAATTATTTGCAGAAAATGCCCATTTTCTGAAAGAGAAAAGCAATTCCTGAGAGCATTAGGAAGATGAATACAGATGAGAAGGACTTTAATGACACTAAGCCCCAGACCTTAATGGTGTCTCCTAGAGATGTCTTTAATTTCTTTTCAGGCCCCACAGCCTTTTCTTAGAGATCCCACTCACAAAACTGTCCCTACAGTTCTGGGGACAGAGTCCCCAAGAGACCCACTTCCCTGGGCCCAGAGTAGATGCTCAATAAATATTTGATGACTGTATTAGTTTACTGTTGTCGCTATTACAAATTACCACAAATTTAGTATATCAAAACAACATAATTTATTACCTTAAATTCCTGGAGGTCAGAAGTCTAAAATGGGTCTCACCGGGCTAAAATCAAAGTGTTGGCAGGGATGGGTTGCTTCTGGACATTCTAGGGCTGATTCCATTTCCTTGCCTTTTCCAGCTTCTAGAAGCCACCTAGCTTGTGGCTTTCTTCTCTACACAGTCAGCAACACCAGGCTGAGTCCTTTCATATTGCCCTCTCTCTGATTTTCTCTCTTCTGCCTCCCTTTCCCGCTTAAGGACGCTTGCGATTACATTGGGCCCACCTGGACAATCCAGGCTAATCTCCTCGTTTCAAAGTCAGCTGATTAGCAACCTCAATTTCACCTGCAACTTTATATCCCCTTTGCTAGGTAACATAATATGTTCACAGGTGCTGGGGATTGAGACATAGCTATCTTGATATGGGCATTATTTTGCTTACCACATTGACCAACTGAATTAACAAAGTAGAAAAAATAAGTTTTGCCTAGTCATCTATGTGTTTTTTTTTTTTTTTTTTTTTTTTTGAGACAGAGTCTCACTGTGTTGCCTGGGCTAGAGTGCCGTGGCGTCATCCTGGCTCACAGCAACCTCAAACTCCTGGGCTCAAGCAATCCTCCTGCTTCAGCCTCCCGAGTAGCTGGGACTACAAGTATGTGCCACCATGCCCGGCTAATTTTTTTCTATATATTTTTAGTTGTCTGATTAATTTTCTTTCTAATTTTAGTAGAGACGGGGTCTTGCTCTTGCTCAGGCTGGTTTCAAACTCCTGAGCTCAAACAATCCACCCGCCTCGGCCTCCCAGAGAGCTAGGATTACAGGCATGAACCACCGCGCCCGACACTTCATCTATGTTTTTTGATTCAAACCATGGTTTTGAATTGACGATGTGTAAAGGGCTAAAATTTCAAAATAGCCCAAAGGACTGGAAGATTGTAGTCATCACTTTGAAAAGTCCACTGACTATATTATGACTTTAAAAACAATAAACTACATTTAAAAAAGTAAAAACAATAAACTATGATGAAAATGGAAGATCAAAAATGATTGATGGCATAGTGTATTTAGATCTCTTTTCTATAGAAATAGAATCAAATATTTTCACCTGAACAAACTATTCAAATGCTTACAACCATTGTTTTTATTCTATAACGGGCCTCCTGATCATGATAAAAGAATTAATATGGACTGATGGAATGTCAAAAAATCCCAGACACATGATTTTCTATAATCCTTGGATATATTCTCTGTTGGAGCAAGCCAACTGAACTGCAATGCTTTATTACAATACTATTTTATTGGGGATAGCACTTAAAGATCTGTGCTAACAATACATTTAAAAAAATTCCTGTGATATATGACAATGGACTTAGTTCTTTCTGTCAATAACCTCATTGACTGACACTTTAGTAGAGAGCAAAATAACTAGTGCAAGCGCCTAATTGACTATTCTCCCCAACCTCAAATCTGTTTCACCTCATGAAGTAACCCAGCTTTTATACTTTTTTTCTCATGAAAGAAATAAAATTCTATAGAAATGCTAACTGTCCAATCCTTATTTGAAGGGCATGTAAACCTAGACATTGAAATTCTGAAGGAGATTTAAGGTTACTAATAGCATCTAGTATTTAGCATCCTTTTTATATCAAAATACATTTTAGGCACAATTTTCCCAAACCACATCAAAGAGGTGGTATTTCATCGTGATGCCTGTTATATCTGCATGACAAAAATGACCAGGTCAGGAGAAGTGATCATTTCACATGGAATTTATAATTGCACATTTCCTCTGTATTATAGTCTTGATCAGGAGAGTTATTTCTCAAGTTTTCTTTTGGGATCTCACTGTTGTGAATGACTACCAAGTTTTAAAGCACAGGTGAAAGCCATGCCCCTGAAAATGGTCTACATTTGAATTTCTAATCAGCACCATTTTGTTGTATTTGTGTACTCTTGACATCTGATATGCATGCGGGTTTACATCTGAAAGCCATCAGTTCTAGCCAGCAATTTCTTATTTCTCACGCTACTTTCTTATTCTTAATAGAGTCCAAATTACTCTGTGAAGAGTTTCACATGCCTTATCTTTCTTACTCTAATGCTGAGAAAACTATTCCCATTTTACGGATCATGAAAATTAGCCTAAGCAAAATTAATATATCTAAAGTCATTACTTCTAGAAATGGTAGAGTGGAGATCCTAACCCAGCCTCTGAGGCCAGCTACATGTGTTGTCTCCTAAGATGTCTCTTAGGGAGGAAGGGACCAGGGGAAGACAGGAGATAAGGTGACAGTCTTTCCATGGCACCAGGCCTTTACTTTCTCTGTAAATCTTTGCTGAGAGGGTCACAACCCACACGTGGGAAAATAGTCTGAAGAATACGTATTCTCCTAGGAAGATTTGTGTCCTGAAGTCTCCTTTGTATTTTATTAGTAGGAGGGGGAGTGGAAGACCTGTTATTACATGTTAGTCACACACACACTGCTCAATCTGTCACAATGTGGTAAAATCTCACTCCCTTAAATGTCTAAGCACTGATCTTGAACTGGAGCAGTTAGCCTGATAATTTCTAGGAGCTGGTATGGTTTTGGTTTGTTCTCTTAAAAAAAATCCAATGTATAATTATTGAATACTTACTGTTTATTAAAAAGTAAGATCCTCTTAAAAGCTACCAAAAAACTTATGCATCATTAACATCATACTACTACTTTGTTAGTAATTTAAGTATATAGTAGCATAGAATCTGAAATAAACAATGCAAGCAAAATGTGAGTTCCTAGATCTTGTAAAACTGCAGAATTTTCTATTTATGTTTTATTGAATTTTCTAAATTCTACTCTCCCATTTCAAAAATTACAAATTATGGTAATAAATATCATTTTACTATCTTTTGTAAGTAACTTTGATTAGATATATCAAATAATTGTTTATATTTAGTATATATATTTAAAATTTTTTATGTGCATCTGAGGTCTTGCTATTATTTATTTCTGTTCCCTTGGAGGACATGAAGTAGAATCTGTCTCTGCTCAGAGATTTAAATATTTGAAAGAGCAAGCTAATGAATAATTCTTACATTGTGCTCAAGATGGTACATGTAATGTAGGCCAAATAGATCTTGTTGAGTGTCTGACATAATTTTACAAATGAGAGAAGCTGTAGCCTCAATATGAATGGATGGAATTGAATCTTTATGCTTTGGTTATTTTTAATCAACATTTTACTCTAAAAAGACCATCTCAGGCCATATGTAAACGGATAAAAAAACACTTGAGGTCACTTTTTTTCTTCAGAAAAATTGTCAGGTATATTATAATCTTCAAGCATTGAATGTATTGAAAATTAATTTGAGGATTCTAGCTCACAGAGAAAAATTAAACTAGTAATTTAAAATAGAAATTTTTATAGTAGCAAAATTTATTTTATTTTCATCTTCATATTTGATATTTTAATAATTATTAAGATTTTATTTACATCAAAAGACTCCTTTATTTATAACAATAATATCAAATTAAGGAATATATGCCAAATAATAAAGTCCATTCTTTAAATAACTATTGATTGCTCCACCATACACTTTTAATGCTTAAAGTATTGTTTTATGCTATCAAACCACTTAATCGCTCAGCAAAGTGAGATAATGAAATTGAGTGGTTTCCCTTATGTAATTCAAGATTGGGTCTATAAATCAAGCAATTATACTTTCTTATTACAAATCTGTTTCCTTGGAGCAAGAAATGGTGTTAATGTTATGACAGCCTAGGAAACAGATTCTTAGCTAGAAATGTAGATATGAATTCTTAATCGTATCTAAGACCCGTAAGATCTCATCATTCCAGACAAAAAATAAGTATCATTTTTAATGCAGATTATCCTCTTTGTATGCTAATTAACTTTTCTAACCAAGGATCTTATTTCATCTGAATATCAAATATGACTTTCTAGTATTACTGATTGCAGACTCTAAATTTGATTGTATTATAAGGCTTTTGGTTTAAATCTTTGATTGGAGGTAAAATTTAACCTCAGTTTGCCTGCTGGCTTGTGCTTGTCAACCCATTACTTGAAGAACCTATAGAGGTATGGGCTGGTTGATTATTGACCATACTCAGCAAACCACTGATCTGAGATACATCTAAATCAATCTTCATGCTTTCCTGTTTTGATTGACTACAAGTTCCACAAAAAAACAGACTTATTTACAAAGAAAATGAGCTCTGTTGCTCTAAGATTTTAGATTAATCCTGGAATAGCTATGCTTTATTGTGTTAGAAAACAGTTGTCTTAAAAGATTATTAAGTGGCCACAATATGTGTCATTTCATATGTGTTGATATGCTCTGAGAACCAAGCATCCCGTTTGGGTACTGTGTGCTGATTTGAGTAGGAGAAATTATGCTTCTAAAAAGGCATAATGAAATTATATATTCAGTATAAGCATGACTTTTCCATAATTGATATAGACGGAGATGGGATTAATAAAAGAATAAAGCCTCTTAGAAATTTAACAGAGCTTGAATAATATTTAAAACATTAACTCATTTTGATTTATAGAAGATCCATAAATTCTAACCTTTGAGCATAGTATTTTAAAGCTGAAAAACACCGTATAGTCTAATTTCCTTATTTTACAAACTAAGACACTAAAGATCAGAAAAATAAAATAATCACCAACCAAGTTAGGATTTTGGAACTTGGGTCTTTGACAGCAGAAATATTTTTATTTCAATTATAAAATTCCAAAACAGCAATTTGGTGCTGATATTACTGTAAGTTCTCTTCTGAAATCCCTCTCTAAAAGAGAAGGCCCCTCATCCTCAAATATCACATGCTTCAGTCACTGTGCAAGAACAATCTGGATTACTAATACTTTGGTCTGTGAGTTTTGTTGTACAGTGACCTGTACAAAACTGTAATGATGAAGCAGGGAATACTACCTTATTTGGGCCTCTTGGAGGGGATCCAGGTGCAAGAGAAATGGGAACCAAAGAGAGTGGGCAGCAGATGACAATATGGGAGAGGGATTAGGAAAGTAGGTGATGGAGAAATTATATAGAGAAAACCAAAGGAGGTGGGGTTGACTAGGGGATTGAGGTTACTTCGAGGGCTTGACTCAAGGGTGGGATTCATTAGTGAGTTACCTCGTTGATTAGGCAAGTTTGGGACAAATCATGTGGTACTGAGGTTAAGAGTGAAATGATTTTACTTGTCTGGAACCTCTTTTCAAAACCATTGAAGTCCCTTAGTGCAGTGTTTATGGCTTGAAGCTGAGCTGTGTCAACTCTTGCATAGCTTGGCTATTGACATGACTTTGCTCTAAAGGCACAAGTTCAGAAACAGACACATCATTTATTCCCAATTAAAATCAGCTAATTATGGTAAACTGTTGTAATTATTGTGCGTGTTGAGTTAAAGAATATTTTGTAGCATTAATGATGGCAAAAGACTTGAATATAAAAATTGTCAATTAATATGCAAATTACTCTCAGCACCAAAATAGTTTAATTGCCATTTTATTAAATTGTACTTATTTTTTATAGGATGAAGTAAACTCTTTGATTGTCTAAAAGTTCACTTTATCAACAGAATGGAAATTTTAAGAGAATGTCTAGAAGTTCAGAAATTTAGGTTGGAAGAAAAAGGGAAAGAAAAATTATAATTATTTATCTCAAACTTTTCATTGGTAATTCTGTAGCTCCTTTCCACAATCACTCTGATCATCTCAACACTTATTTTCCTAAAGCTTTTGAAGTATTTTTTGTGAATACCCTCTAGAGAATTGGAAACAAAATGGTTATGTGATAAAGGGTATACGAATAGGCAGCGTCCTGAAGAGTCATTGAAAATAAATCTCAAAATGTAAGAACTGTGGACTCACAGGGAAACTCTTTTCTTCTTTTTTTCATTTCTTTCTTTTTTTTTTTTTGAGACACAGTCTCCCTCTGCTGCCCAGGCTAGAGTGCTGTGGCATCAGTCTAGCTCACAGCAACCTCAAACTCCTGGGCTCAAGCAATCCTTCCGCCTCAGCCTCGCGGGTAGCTGAGCCATGCCCGGCTAATTTTTTCTATATATTTTTAGTTATCTGACTAATTTCTTTCTATTTTTAGTAGAGACGGAGTCTCACTCTTGCTCAGGCTGGTTTCGAACTCCTGAGCTCAAACGATCCACCCACCTCGGCCTCCCAGAGTGCTAGGATTATAGGTGTGAGCCACCGTGCCCAGCCTGGGAAGCTGTTTTCAATTCTTTGAACATTTACTTTATTGAACTATTGGAGACAAATAGATGCAACAGCCAATATAGCTCTGTCTTTAAAATATAAAATAGAGTGGGCTTTGCACACATGACAGAGAGAAATCTTCCTAATTAGAACCCCATTAATCACAATAAGAGCTAATATATACATTGAGTACCTATTATACTTTATGCTCGTGTTCTTTATGTATTATCTCTTTTAATCCTCCAACTCTATAAAATATGTAATAATATTATGCTCATTTTATAGAGAAAGAACCTGAAGGATAGGGATGTTAAGCAATTCTGCCAAGGTCATGTGAGCTGGGTTTCATGTGTAAATATAGTAAACTCTTCATTACCAAGACGACGTCTGTGGTTATCATGAACTTCAATAGATGTACTACCTAGGCAATTTGAAATAATTTATCGGAGAGCTTCTGCCTCTAGCCCAGGTGCTATCACAGAGTTGCCTTAGATTAAAATTTTGAGCACAGCCTTCAAAGAGTAAAGAGATGGATGTGACCCACAGCAGAAATTCTACCATCTTTACTAAAACAGCTTTTCTGAATTCCTTGTAAAGAAAAAATAACCCAGAAGGGATTACTGTTTCTAGAATATTGATTCTTGCAGCTCTGTATAAAACTTAAGCCTTTTTTGAGGGAAGACTAGACGAAGAAGACAAAGAGAGCTTTCTCCCACTTGGGTTAGGGAGAAATCCATGTTTATGCTCGGCTTTCCTTCATTATAACAGTGAAAGGAATTAAATATATTTTATTTTTCTGATATAGAATTGACTTGTGTTGACAAAAAACTCTGAGAGTTGGCTTGATAATCATGTCCGACAAACCAACTAAAAAGATCCATCATCATTAAGTATTTTAGCTGCAGGGGACTCCTGTGAATGAGGGTGCATTTAAAGAATATGCCAAAAAAAACCGCTAGTGAAATAGAAAACTAATAGATTTTGTATATAGACAGGAAGAAAATACATTTACTATGTCACTAGTTGTTAATCTACTCATGAGTTGATGGACACTTGGGTTGATTTTGCATCTTTGTAATTGGGAATTGTGCTGTAATAAACATTCACTGCAGTTGTCTTTTTGATGGAATGACTTCTTTTCCTTTGGGTAAATACCCAGTAGTGGCTTGCTGGATTGAATGATAGGTCTACATTTAGTTCTTTAAGGTATCTCCATGTTGTTTTCCATAGAGGTTATACTAATTTGAAGTCCCACCAACGGTGTATAGGTGTTCCTTTCTCTCTGCATCCATGCCAGCATCTGTTGTTTTTGGACTTTTTAATAAAAGCCACTCTAACAGGGGGTAAGGTGATACCTTATTGTGGTTTTAATTTGCATTTCCCTGATGATTAGTAACATTGAGCATTTTTCCATATGTTTATTTGCCATTTGTCTATCTTCTGAAAAGCTTCTGTTCATGTTTTTTGCCCACTTTTTGATGGGGTTGTTTGGTGTTTTTTCTTGCTGATTTGCTTAAGTTCTTTATAGATTCTGGTTTTCAGTCCTTTATCAGATGAATAGCTTGTGAATATTTTCTCTCATTCTGTAGGTTGTATATATTTTCTGTTGATTATTACCTTGGATGTGCAGAAGCTTTTTAATTTAATCAAAGCAGACAACAATATACACTGGAGAAAAGAAGCCCTATTCAATAAATGGTGCTGGGAAAATTGGATAGCCACATGCAGAAGAATGAAACAGGATCCATATCTCTCACCACTCACAAAAATTAATTCAAGATGAATAAAAGACTTAAATGTAAGGCATGAAATCATAAGAATTGTAGAAGAAAATAGAGTAGGATAAACTCTCTAGACATCAGCCTAGGGAAAGAATTTATGAAGAAGACCCCAATGGCAATCACAGCAGCAACGAAAATAAGTAAATTGGACTTTATTAAATTAAGAAGTTTCCTTTTTCATAACGTACTTATCAGAGTGTTTTGGTTTTGTAAAATGAGATGGAAAGTGCTCTTTTTTCTATTCTTTGGAATAGAGTGTGCAAGTTTGGAGTTATTTCTTTCTTAAATGTTTGGAGAAATCCACTAATGAACACATATGGACCTGGAATTTTCTTTGAAATTTTAATTACAGATTCAAAATTATTAATGGTATATGATTATTCTAATTATATATTTTTTGTCAGTCTTTATAAAATGTATTTTTCTAGGAATTGATCCATTTAATCTAAATTTTCAAATTCATTAGCATGAAGTTCATAAATGTCTCTATCTTTTTAATATATGTAGGATATATGGTGATGTTCCTTTTTTATCTTTTATATTGGTAATATGTACCTTTTCTGTTTTTTTTTTTTTTTTTTTTTTTTTTTTTTTTGAAAAATTCTAAATATTTTTACTTGGGGAAATTACCTGGGGTAATCCTAACAAAAATCAAACAAAAAAAAAAGGGCAAAAACGAAACAAATGACAAAACAAACAAACAAACAAGG
>CAUYSK010011483.1:0-15032 GCA_963575035.1 Avahi laniger | reverse complement strand
TTTCCATAGAGGTTGCACTAGTTTGCAGTCCTACCAACAGTGTAAAAGTGTTCCTTTCTCTCTGTATCCATGCCAACGTATATTGTTTTGGGACTTTTTGATAGAAGCCATTGTCACTGGGGTTAGGTGATGTCTCATTGTAGATTTGATTTGCATTTCTCTGATGATTAGTGATGTTGAGCACCTTAGTAGGGATTTCTAAATGATATAATTAATTGCTATTTTACATTTATCTATAGCAAAAAGAAAAATGGAGACATAGAGGCAATTAGGTATTAATGAAGACCATGGCAATAGGGTGGCAATATTAGATAGAAATAATAGAGTTAAATTGGTCAAAGCAATCTGAATAAATAACAGTTAAAACGTCCTAGTCTTATGAACTATTTAATGGATAAATATTTTTAAGTAAAATGTAATACTAACTTTATTACATGTTAAGGTTTCTATTTTACGTGCCCGTACACAGGAAGGATAAAAAGAGAATACTCTGATTCCAAGAATAGTAACACTGTATTTGTATGGGCTTTATAGTTTTCGAGGCTTTTTGCTTCCTGGTGTTTGGTTTGTAACTCCAAGAGTTATAGTTATCATCCCCAGTTTACTGGTGGGAAAAAATAAGCTTGTAGAGGTTATTCCTCAGCATCACACCTGCGGTCAGTGCAAGGGAAAGTGATCTGAAGCCAGGCCTGTCGCTGCAAATGCCAACCTCATCTCTCACTTCACGGAGCTACCCTCAAACTTGATATTTTAACTCTAGGTTCCTTCTAATTACAGGATCTGATTCTAACTGCATGTAAGATGAATTTATTCTAACATTGTTAGATTATTGTTGAAGTGATGTAAGCAGAGATGGTTCATTTTAACATAATTTTTGAAAAATTTCTGGAAGAAGGCAAGTCATTCTTAAAACTTCCACTTTTTTATGCTGAAGTATTTAAAAACAATTACAGATTATCTTAACATTCTAAATGCATCAGTATGCATCTCTAAAAAGAACACTTTTTAGGTAGCTAAAGATAACATTATCACAGTAATAAATATATTCAAATTTCTCTATTTTCCCTAAAATACCTTTTACAGTTGGTTTGTTCAAACCAGAATTCACTCCAGGACCACACATCTGGGGTTAATTCCTTAAATCTCTTTTAATATGGAATAGTCTTTTTTTCTTTTTTCTTCATGACACTGACTTGCTAAAGAGACTATAGAATGGTTGTCACGAAATAGACTTTTCTAGAACTAGTTTGGACAAGAACTTTACCTGTTGTATACTGTTTCTGTTGTTTTAATCTTTTTTAGGGCAAAGGTTGTAATACAATTCAACTGTAAAATTTGTATTTTATTGGTAGTTTTGCAAAGTTTAGAATTTGTTTGGGGGACAGAATTACTATAGGATTAATTGGTTTTTTTAAATGTCTTGAAAGATTAACTCATTTAATCTTTGGCTAAAATCACTTTACGGGTGTAGAAAGAAAGCTCATTGTGTTGCAGAAAAACCCCCAACATGTAGCATTGCACGAAACATGAGCACTGCTAGATAGGTTGCCTGTCCCTGCCGTGGGATGTGTAACTGACTCTTCCGTAAGTGCAGTTGCTGACCTTAGCATCTGCCGCCTGGTCAGAGGCTGTGAGGGCTTTGGCCCTGTCAAGACGTGGCCACCTCGGCTGAGGGAGGACACTTGTAGCTGGCTCAGAGGAATGGCCCTTCCAACCTCCTCTTCCCACTTTTGAAAAAAAAATTATATCAGAGACTCCCATAATGGGCCTGAGTGGTGTTCCTGCTTCTGCTCTGAGATACCAGCCTTGACCGTACTGGAATTCCCTGTGCTCTAGTCATGGGGAACATTTTTGTCCCCTATAAGAAGAGGGAACTAAGAGAAAGTCCCATAGCTGGTTGCTAGATTCTTAGCTCCCCACAATAAGAGTTCTGTGGTCTTTCCTTCCACCCCCTGTCTCTAGTGGTTTTCTAAGCATATTTTTCAGCCCCTTTTTGTTAGCTTAAAAAGCCTGACCCCAGTAATGGACATTTAGGGCCAAGTGTTACAGGAGGCAGCAACATGGGCTCCCAGAAAGAGGATTATGAGCAGCCTGACCCCTTGACTTTTCTCAAACCACGGCCTGGCAGTAGGTCCCCTTGGTGTGCTTATGCTACATATGGAAGCTTTCGACTCTTGTGTGTCTGGGGTAAAAAAAAATTTTCTTTTCTTCAGATCTACGACTCTTGAGAAAGAAGTTCCTGTCATATTCATCCACCCTTTAAACACTGGATTATTCCGGATAAAAATTCAAGGAGCCACTGGAAAATTTAACATGGTTATCCCTCTTGTGGATGGGATGATAGTCAGCAGACGTGCTCTTGGTAAGGTCTTTATGTGCAGCTGAAGGGTTAGAGTTTCTTTCTTTCTTTAATATTTTTATAAACCAAAAAGAAGTGAAAATAAAGAAATGATGCTGTTACTTAATAGGTTCCACATGTAGAAAATACTATGGCTCATGTTAAAAAGGGAACATGTTTTGTTCTGTTTTAAACTATCCTTAATCTAGTAAGTACAAGTAGAACTTCATAAACTATTGGTATTAGAAAATGAAGATAGATGTTTATAATTCAGAGCAGGCAATGGCTTGTCAGACTAGATTTTGATACACTTTTTCCTTGTCAGTTTCTTCTGACAGTTTTATCTTAATGCTATGTCTCCCTCTCTGGGGATGGGAAGTTTTGCAAACTGAATGAAATAGTTTGAGTATGCTGAGAATAGTTCACCTGAAAACTGATAGTTCACCTGACTGACTGGTTGTTAACATTTATTTTCAAACTGTCTGTTTTCAAGGCTTTCTGGTGAGGCAGACTGTAATTAACATATGTAGAAGAAAGAGACTCGAGAGTGACTCCTACAGTCCACCACATGTCCGCCGGAAACAGAAGATCACCGACATTGTCAACAAGTACCGGAACAAGCAGTTAGAGCCAGAGTTTTATACTTCACTTTTCCAGGAGGTTGGACTCAAGAACTGCAGTTCTTAGACCACTGTCTGTCTAGGACTATTGAACTTCAGTTTGGGGACTGTGATATCAAAGCAAAACAGTTTGATAGGTGATCACTGTAAAAATAAAAACAAATCACTTCCTAAGAGCTTACTGTTTAATCACCAGAATAGAAGAAACACAATATAAACCCATTTGATAGAAGACTTTCGGCTTTCTAGTGAAATGGGCTCCCAGACACAATCATACTCCTGCTGGTAATGACGATATACATTTTAGCCATAAACTTTCTTTTAAAAGTGACAATTTTAGTTAAATACAAGCCTTTTGAGGAGAAAGGCTTTTATGCATCTCAGTTAAACACATGCATTGGTAGTATCAACAAATTTGCAAATTAGAAGTTGAAGATAGTTTTATACCTCACTTTTTAGGAGGTTGTATTCAGAATTAAAATCTGTCTCAGAATCTTTCAGGACATTTAAAGACTCACGTTGCTAGCATGGAGGAGAAGGAACAAGTCTCAGCCTTCTGCTCACTGGTAGGTCCATTTGTCATCCAGCTGTCAAACCGACAAAAAGAAAAGAACATAAACGTTTTTTGCTCAGATAAGAAGACATTAAAATATTTCATATTTTTTCTCCACACTTCAAAAAGTTGTCATTCTCATCGCTGTGCAGATCTGTCTGAAGCCCCAGTTTCTGGACGACCCAGGAACAGACCTAAAATGGCATGGCCCTGTCCTTTAATGGGGATGCAAATGAAGTTTGTGGGGTTAACAGTTACAAGACAGTAGTGATACCTCCCCTCTCTCCATTATTGTCCAGCTTGGTGACATAATGACCGGTTACACCTTTATGACTCATTGATTAAATATCAAAAAATGTAAATTCACAGTAGGGGTTGAAAAAGTATTTGGTTTCATCCACTGTCTCTTATTTCAGGACCAAGCAGCAAACTGCAATAGTTTATGAAGGATTCTAATTTGAGGTTCAGAAAGTAGCCTCTCAACGACACTAATTCAGATCTCTCCCAGAGAGCTTGCTGGATTTCACCATAATGTTTCATCAGCTGTTAGTGCCCACCTCCTTGGGTGGCTCCTGTTAGAAATGACTGTTGTCATGTTTTCTGGACTTTGCCAGCTGAAGACACAACAGATCCCTGCCAGAGTTTTGGAAATACTTCTGTTACCTCGCTGCTACTTTTCTGCCAGGGATAAAACTTTTGAGGTGGCCAGACCCCGAACATCCGTATAAGGATTCCTGTTATAGTGCTGCAGTATACACCGCTCATTTCTCCTATTCTTATATGCTTTGTTCTTTAGTAAGATTATTTTATGTTAAGAAAATAAGTGACATTTGAAGTCCAAAGAGTGATCATAGTTATGTATAAGGGGTGTTTTCCCACTTGAACTCTGATGTCAGTAGATTTTGTAGGTCAGGGCTACAATGGTCTGTTTGATTTGATATTTTGGTAGTCTACTTAGGAGGCAGGGGATAGTGTAGGACCTAATTCCCTATGCAGATAACTCTACTCCAAAAGTATGTATTTTGCCATCTATGAGCAAGAAATGTGAGCATAGCAGCTTCCGGTTTTAAGTTTGCCATCGCCTTTTCTTCGTGTTTGTTTTAAGCTCAGGTAAAGATAACCACCTCCTTCTATGACTCCAATTTCCATTCAGGGTATGATATTATTTAATAATTGATTTTCTTTTTAAGCTGGGCAATAAATTGACATTTCCAGATGGCAGCATGGGAGAGGGAGGATGTGTGATAAAGATGAGCAAATTCTACCCTAAAATTGGATTAGCAGTTCAGCAGGAATAAGGTGAGGTTTAAAAACTTTCAAGGTAATTCCAGATAGACATTTCAAGAGGAGGATGGGCCCTTGTTCTAGTTGGAGTGAACAAAGAAGGCTACAAATTGATGTGCAACTTATAACATTCCAGAGGTCAAAAATAACTGATGTAGATGTACTTCCTTGGTGTGATTCTCCAGATAAAACTTTTACTTCTGACATAGTTTCAATGTCAGAAAAATGGGATATGGGCTTGCTGATCCTTCAGTTAGCTGTAATTTCTGGCAACTCTTTGTAATTCTGATGACTTCGGTAAGTGAACAACCATGCTGAATACAGTTTGTGATCTGGGAGACTTAGTGGTCTTCCAGGGAAGGAGGGATATGCAGCCCCTGAAGGCATGAAGCCCCCAGTGTGTACAGAGCCAGTGGAGTATGGGATATGCATACCTCGCCAGGTGCTGTTCCTTCTGCTCAAAACAGCATCTGCCCGAAAAGGGAGTGTGGTAAGAACCCTTGGACCTTTCACTAGTTTGGGTTTGAGTTCATGGTCACTAAATTCACCCAACTGCCTGTGTTAGAAATCACTCTGAGTAGAATAATGCTGGAGGAACATATTTAGTACCTAATAATAATCTTTAGTAGCCCACCTGATAAATTTGCTAGGATATGTTCAAAACCTTTTTGGGGAAGCCAGAACCACTTTTGTCTGTGGCTTGAACAGTTCAGTTGCTACGTCTGTGCCAGATGCACCAGGGGGTGGATGAGTGTGGCGTTCGGTGAAGAGGAAAATGGAAAGTGTTACCCAAGAGACAGAGGCAGGTCACCTTCCTACTCCCATCTTAAGCTTTCCTCCTCCTCTCTGGCTGGGAGCATTAAGGACAGTGAGGAGGGCTTTTACCTTTTTAACTGTTTCCTTGTTTACCACCTCTACCTTTTGTCCAGGGCTGCTTCTAAGACCCTCTCCTGTCCATTGGCCTTTAGAAAGGAATAATTACCTGGTGGGTGGATCCCCCTCCACACACACACACACACACACACACACACACACACACACACACACACACGTGCCATTTTCCTCCGTTCCCAGGTCCTGTATTTCAGGGCAGCCCATTCACCTTTGGACTCATTTATAAAAACAGAATACCTACACCTTTGGCTGGTAATGTCAATTGCCTACAGGTTGTGTGTATGAAGCCTTCATGAACAGTTACTTTCTATATAACGCTGAGGAAGCATCTGTCAAGCTCTGCAGAGACTGGGTTTTAGGGAGGCAGAGTTTAAGAGTATTTATTTCTTTCGGAAGGTGGAACTTTACCCAAAGTGGGAGTCAGCCTTGCTGAAAGACATATTTTGTGGTAGGTGGTAAGACACATATTGGAGGTAATTTGACACTCCTGCCAGCAGTTGTTCTCCATTCAGCATTTTAAAACCCATTCAGGTTGTATCTTCCTAAAAAGAATTGATTTCTGTGTTTACATGAAATGATCATTGGATTCAGATGGTCTGTTTTAAAGATTTCCATGACAGCCTCTTCCCGAGATGGAGAGATTGGAGGTGATCCATCCGTACAATGTGGAATCAAATGGTGGGTTTCTCAGTAGCTAAAGAAGCCATGTACTGTATAGTGTTTTTCTCAGAATATCAACTCCTGTTCTTCAGATGCTTTTCTTTTTTTAATGGAGAGGGAAAAGGTGTAATTTGGGATTCCACAGTGCCTTGCATATAGTAGGCGCCCAATAAATACTTGTTGAAACAAACCAAGTTTCCCAAGTCCTCGTCTCTTGCAGTGACCAAGACATCTTTCTCCTCTGAAGGGCTTGGCAGTTGTGGCTAACAAATAAGCAGTATCATTATTTGCTTGAAATCATATATACAATTTGTATGAATTTCAGTATGTTGCCAAGACATGATCTTTTTCTTATTGTATCTTCTGTAAATATTTCTGGCACTGAACTGTAAAGTAAAGGCGAAATGTAAATATGAAGGTGCACCCGTGTCCCCTCGCCTCCTGTGTTTTATCTTCGTCGGTTAGGGAAGAAGGCCCGGAGGTTTGTTTGTATTTATGCCAATCCTTTGTCGAGAAGAAACACATGGAATATTGAATGTAATACATTTAGTCAATTAAATTTTAAGGAGATTCTTATCTAATAACTTGGTGTATGCTTTTGGTTACAGGCTGGGGTTTGCCTCTTGCATGGGTGCTCTTAAGTTACCCTTTCCAGGGGTTGTCTGCTTGGCTTCGGCTACCCTGCATAATTTAGATCTATAGAGTTTCATGAAATACTCAAAATTCGCTTAATTTTCAAAGAGAGTATTTGGCCTTCTATGCTGGAAGGAGCTCGTGTAACGAAAACATTGCCCACAGAGGCTCGCCTTGAAAAGGCCGGGAATCGCTGAGGGGGTGGCTGGCTCCCTGTGTCTTGGGAGCAAGGAAGCGCTAGCCATGCCTTCTGCCTGCAGAATATCAGCCCTGCCAGGCCTGGGCAGTCAGGAAAGGGGGGACGCAGAGAAGGCCAGCCCTGCTCCCACTGCCCCTTGTGTAGGGTTGGCTGCAGAGGATGGGGCCAGATTAGTGCCTAAATGCCTGCGTCACACATGCAGGGGTGGGTGGACCACTTGAGGAAACCAATGAGAACCATCATGGTACGTGCCTCTGCCAAGAGCTGCCCCTCTGTCCTGGCACAGACTCAGAATGACGCTGTGTGCCAGTCCCTGAGCTGTGTCTGAGACCCTCCCCTCGGCGTGTCCACGCCTGCTCTGCCTGCTCACCGCAGGGCCTCCAGCTGGGCCGGTGCGCAGTGGCTCTGTTTTGGTGTCCAGGAAGATTCCATAGCCAGAAAGTGTGTGTTCAAGCCTTTCTCAGCTACGATGCTCCACCCTCTCTGACCCCAGCCCCTCCAGGACCCAACGCCAAGAAGTCACCCCCAGCCCCAACCACCCACTCCCAATCTTGGTCTCTGGGCCTTGCATCCGGCGCAGCTTTCCTGCCTTCCTTGGATGCTCGTTAATGCCATTTTGGCGTCCTACAGCTGGGGTAGGACTCCCTCAAAACAAAACCAAGCCCCAGCTCTCCCCTACTCTAGTTTTTCTCGATGGCTGGCCCTACATGCCCGTCTCCTTGGACTGGTGTCTTCCTATAGGGGTTCCTTCTACCCCGTGTCTCCCCCAAGGTCTGCCACCACTACTGGTTCCACTTGACTTTTCAACTGGTGCTCTTACACCAGGCGCTGCTGTGGTCTCAAAACCAAGTCTGCATCAGAATCACCCTGCTTGCTCATCAGCGTGTTGAGTCCTGAGCCTCACTCCTGCCTCTGGAGATCTATGATCAGGGTGAGCCTAGGAGTTGTCATGCGTGATAACCTTCCAGCCCCTACCCACCTGCTGGCAGTGACTGAGGCAGGTGGTCCAGGGAGTGGGCTCCCCGTGCCTACCAGGCTCTCTACCTGGCCCGAGCTCTTCCCCCCAGCTTAGGGCCCTGGGAGGCCCAGAGCCTCTTTCCTGCCGTGGTCTGGCACATGGACGTTTACTAAATACCTCATGAAAGAATGAAGGACAGAGGTGAGGTGGGAGTGTTCTGCCCACTACAGAGAAAAAGGAACAAGGTTAATACCTTTATAAGTGCCTCAGTGAAAACCCTAATAAGGAGAGGTATGGAAGCTTCCAGATTAAATAATCATTTATCGAGGGCCTACTATACGTTGTGTTAGAAAGTTTTTAAGTGGCAGCCCAGTGACCCAGTCCAGCCTGGCAGACAGGTTTTGTTAAGCCAATGATGTTGTAGCAAGGTTTGCTCCAACACTTTAAATTTGGAAGATTTTACATAAAAATCCAGACTTTTTGGCTCCCTTGGAAAAGTGGGGGGTTCGGGCAATACTGAACCCGAACGTCCCTCACAGCGGTTGGCTGCAGCCACTCCCGCTGCCTGCTTCAGGTGCGGCGTCTCCGTCCGGTCCGCCGCAGTCCCCAGCGCTCCCAGAGCGCAGGTGCGGACACGTGCAGCTGGAATTACAGGACTGGAGACCTGCTGGCTCCTGGAGGTATCTGTGACCTCAGATAAGTCAACACCCACGCAGAGGGATAATTTTTGTCACATCTTAATATTTTTCTAACTTACAGAATTATTTCCATCTTAGAAGAAAGAGGATCAGGGAAGTGTCACATGAACCCGATAGCTGCTGAGCTGGGATTTAAACCCAAGCCTGCCTGTCTGGAAGCCTGCGTTTTTACTCTCAGCCAGACCGTCTCACTGCCTACCTCCCGCACACGCGTCCAAACACACAGCTCTCCTTCCAGGTCGCCCCTGCGGGCTTTGCCCGAAAGACACTGTGACTTCCTTGTTGCATCACAGCTCAGTCACAATTGGGCTGAGAGCAGAGCGTGGTCCAGCCTACCGGGTCCCCAGGGGCAGCCCTGCCAGCCCAGCCCAGGCTGGCCTGGCTTAGCCACACATGCACCATGAGGTACCCTTTGGTGCCGGTGGTGAACAACCTCACGTGTTCTTTCCTGGTTTTCTGGCTGTGCCTCCCTGTGAGTTTGCTGTTATTTTTGCTGATCGTCTGGCTACGCTTCTTACTTAGCCAAGGTGAGCTTCTTGCCTGTCCAGGCTGGGCTCTAATCCTGCAGCTGAGCAGGAGTCTGAATAGGCCAGAATGTCCTGAATCAACTACAGAAAAGGGTTTTGTTCAGGCATATTAAGTGCTGGCTCAGATACAAGCAGTGAACTCAAGAGACAAGGATGGGCTTGGTTATTTAAGGTTTCTTAATCTAGAGTTCAAAAGTGAGTCCCCGAGTTTGACTGCAAAGCAATGGGTTTGCATGTCTATAACACATATGATCTTTTGTACAAATTAGAAACAGGTGGTTCTTCTGGGCAGATGAATTAGAAAAAGGTACCATTTCCTGTGAATACAGCTGGGGCACAAGGCTTTGTGAGCAGACCATGGGCTGGATTTCAGTCCTACTCACCCCGTGAGCTGGGTGCTTTTGTGTAGTCAACATCTTGGACAATGGGATATAGCAGCCTTAGGTATTTTTCGGGTACCCAGAGACTGTACTGTTTCTACCTAGATCATGCATGGGAGAGGATCTGGCTTCTCTGAGACATAGGATCATGGAAGCCAACTGACATCCATGCTGACCTCAGCATGCCACTGAGGGGAGCAAGAGCCAGGGCAAAGCCGGCCATGGGGACAGCTGGGGGCAGGTGGGTCAGGGCCTGGTCTGGCCATGTGGCAGGAGTGATTCTTCTGCCCCTTGGGTGTCCTGTCTCCCTGGGTGTCCCTTTCACTGAGAGCCCTCTTCCTGGGACCACTTAGCCTCCCACCTCCTGCTCCTCAGCCCCATGACCTTTGGCCAGCCAGGCAGGGAGGGTGCTGAGCACGCAGCCAGCTCTGGTCAGACGTCACTGAGGCAGGGCGAGCAGTCCTCCCAGCTCCACTGGCCCTCTGGTCTTAAATGTAGGGGCCGTAATTGTGTAATTATCAGGAGTTCCTGGCAAGAGCCTAGGAAGTCCTCTTGCTTCCAGAAAATGTTTGTTTCAAGTATATTTTCCTCATATTCCCAGGGCAGACCACAGCCCTCCCTGAGGGGCACAGTTCTGGCATTGGGCCCAGCAGCTGGTGGGACGCAGAAGACTTGTTTGGGTACTGGCTATAAAAATCTCCTTTCTGGGGCCTGGAAGACTTGGGTTCAGATTTCAGCCTTGCTTCTTAGTAGTTCATAATAATAGCTAAACTTTTTTGAAAACTGTGTACTAAGTCTTGTGCTAAACACTTGATATGCATTATCTCATTTAATCCTCAAAATAACCCTGTGAAATAATTCTTAGATTACAATTGAGGAAACCGAGGCTTGGGGAGGAGAAGCAACCTCCCAAGGTCACACACCTATGAAGTACTCAGGGGCCAACTGTCTCCCTTCAAATCCTGGCTCTGCCACCTACCGTCTGTGTGACCTTGGGCATGTCCTCTCTGAGCCTCAGTTTTCTCACCTGCAAAATGGAGATGATAATCCTTTTGGGGTATGTATGGAAGGGCTTCCACGGGTCGATGCGTCCCAGGTGCTTGCAGGGCAGGGCACACAGCACATGTACATGGCATGCGGCGGGCGCCTCCAGGCTGAGCAGATAATCCAGCCCATGTTGGCTTTATCAGTGTGGTAGGAAATGTCGGAGTGGCTTTGGGTGGCTTCTCCACAGCGGAGGGACAATTTACCTACCACCTAGGCCAAGGCCTAAGCACTGATCTCCAGGAATTCATTCTTCTTGGAGGCCCTGCTCCGAAACTGTGCACGAGCTGCCCCAGCCCGACCCCTCCTCAGACTTTCTCCTGAGAAGCTGTTTACTCACTGACCTTTCACACGGCATTTTGAAATAAGTCCTTTGTTAATTTTGCAATAAAGAGAAACCGTCCTGAAAGTGGGATGTGCAATCCTCCCTCAGGGTCTCCGTGTTCTCGGAAGTCTCAGCATTATTGTGTGAGTTTTGCCCTTGTGCTGGGAACTGGCCCAAAGCCAGGGGCTGGCCTGCCAGGGTTTAGGGGGCTGGGGGCTCAGGACCCCCAGGCCGGTGGTTTTCTGTTCTGCGGAGAATCTCTTGATTGGAGTCAGTTTGGCCTGGAATCCAGTATGAAAAACAGATGGGGGTAGCTCTGCCACCTCCCCCTCAGCCTCCTTGCCCCAAGGCCACTTCTGCCTGGCTCAGCAGGGCAGTTTCAGGGCCTGGAAGGAAGAGCGCTGAGCACGGAGTGCCCGACAGGGTGCACCTGCCCAGGTCGAAGGAGGAGCAGGTGGGGAGGAGAAGGGAGCTGCCTGGCGAGGCTGGCACTGAGGGACTCTGGGAGAAGCTGGCCGGGGGGACAGTGCTGCTCTGGCCATGACGTGGGGAGAGAGGATGGAGCCATGTACACCCTTCAAGAGGAACGTGCCCCGTTGCAAGAGTTTCCTTTTGCCATGCGAAAGGAGTTTGCAGAAGGAAGAAAGTAAACCTCCCAAGGGATGGATTTGGGGCTGAAACAGAGGCGTGGCACAACAGACCGTGCCTGTTGAGGGTCCTGCCCACTTCTCGGGGTGGGCTTTGGAGCAAGATGTTCAACTCAAAGCTGCCTTCAAATTCCCTCCCAACAAGTGCACCCACTGGAACCGTGGCGCAGGGAGGCCGACTTTGAATCCAGTACCGCCGCTCCCTGGCTGCGGGCCCGGACAAGTCATTTCTCCTTTCTGAGCCGTCCTCACCCGTAAAATATGAAAAATACTAGTAATTACCTTTGGGAAGTTGTTAAAAGAATTAAATGAGAAAATGAATTGAAAACACTTAGCACATATTATGTTAAAAAAATAATCACTCTCTGCAAGTGAAGAACAATCACTTCAAGCCGTCGTACTGATTTGTAAGTCACGCTAACTGCCAACATCGTCGAACGCCTGTGCTTGGCCCGGTGCTGAGGTTTCCATGTCTTACTGCAGTTAACCCTCATCATAGAAGATGCTATTATTTTGTCCATTGCACAGATGAAGAAGTTGAGGCCCAGCCTTTCTTATCTCCTCTTGCTCTGCAATATGAGGGCTCTTGTTAGCCTTCTTTACTACGCTGCAACCAGTGAAACGAGTTTGTTTAAAAAAAGTTTAGTAAGTAAAATAATCTTCCCCATCTGCTTTCCTTTCTCCCCTTGCCTTCCCAAGATAAACCATGTTAGCAAACTCATGCACAAGCTTAATAACATATGTAGGTTTTCAAAAAAATTTGGGGGGAGGATCAGTAATTTTTAAAAAAAAAATCCTACCATGTACATTTCTCTGCAACTTGCTTGGAATATACCGTGGATATGCTGCAAGTCAAAAGATACAGTCATAGGCTGGGCGTGGTGGCTGACACTTGTAATCCCAGCACTTTGAGAGGCCACGGTGGGAGGATCACTTGCGGCCAGGAGTTCAGGACCAAACTGAGCAACATAGTGAAATCCCGTCCCTATGTAAAATACAGAAAACCAGCCAGGTGTGGTGGCGCGTGCCTGTAGTCCCAGCTACTTGGGAGGATGAGGCAGGAGGATCTCTTGAGCCCAGGAGTTTGAGGTGGCAGTGAGCTAGGATGATGCCACTGCACTCTATCCTGGGCAACAGAGTGAGACCCTGTCATATGCACACACAGAAAGATGCGGACGTGACTCCATCATTGTAAGAGCTTCATGACAAGCCTAGGATGGGTGGACTAGGTCTCCCTGGGGTGTGACCGTGCCACAGTTTAGTCTACCAGACCTGTGTGATGGACATGCAGTTTCCAGGTGTTCTCTTGTGTGTGTGTGTGACCACACAACAGTGCTGCCATGGAAATCATTGTCCCTCTCTACTCGGTCTATTTTTCCTGAATGAACTACTGGATGAATATGAATGAGTCAATGACTGTGTCTCCTCAGCGCCTCCTCCTGGACCATGACCTAAACAGCATGTCATTTGCTCACCTCTGGGATCCTTCCCTCTAGTAGGTGGATATGGCCACTTTCCAAATCACAGGACAACCTTCCCTCTTGGTCCCTGGTCACCACGGAAGGTCCAAAAGTCTTCCTGAGGTCTCAGCGCTGGCCTGTAGGATTCTGCCTCGGCCCACTGCCCTCAGACAAGGCTGCAGAGATACCCCGGCCTGGCAGGGCACCCCCCTGGGTCAGGGTAGGAGACGGGATGTGACCGCCCCTGAGGCCTGGTCTTGTGTCTCCACAGATTCAGATGAAAATGACTCAGATTTGTGCTTGGATTGGGAGCCCTGGAGCAAAGGCCTGGCCAAGTTTTGCTGGAAGGGGGCACTGCCTAGCCCGGAGGAGGAGTGGCTGTGCCAGTGAGCCTGCTCTGCCAGGTGAGCCCCTTCTCGGGCGCGGGGTTGGCAGGGGAGGCTCGGGGGGCTGCCCAAGCTGCTCTGTGGGAGGGCGGCTCCCTCCACCTTCTGCCTCATCGTGTGGGAGACTTGCTTTGGCCCTGCTGAAGGACCAGCCACCTCTGCCCTGAGGAGCGCATGCAAAGGTCCCCTATCCTCTACTCTACGACCTCACCTCCTTACCGTCTTTGATGGGCTATTCCCTCACCTCCAAGGGTTTCTCTAGCGTCATTTTTTCAGCAGGGCTCTCCCAGCTGCCCTATTTGATATTGCAACACCCCCACCCCCAACACACACCGTGCCCTTTGCTCTGCTCTACTTTTGCCGTGATATTCACCACCTAACATGCTGATCATGGAAGTATCTAAAGCTCAAAGCACTGCCTGGCACTCCATACATACTTGCAGAAGGAATGACATGATCATAATACTAATAATAACAATAACAGCTGATATTCACTGGGGACTTAATAGGTACCAGGGCCCGTGCTAAGCATTTTTCTTTCACAAGCGCATTTTGAAACCTGAGAAAGAGGATGTTATTCTCGCCTCCATTCACAGATAAGAACCCTGGGTTTCAGGGCAGTTACTGTGCCCAGAGCAGCAGGGCTCTTGGACCGGTGGAACACCCAGGAGACTGGCCGTTCCAGTGGGGTTAGATGCCGTCTCTATGCCAATGGCCCCAAAATGTGTGTGTCTCACTGTAATCTTCTTTCCAAGCCCTGCTGTCTGTCTACTTGTCACCCCTTCATGTTACAGTGGAATTCTTGATTCTGTGGCTACCCAAGAAAGCAAAACGCAACACGCCGACCCTCTGCTTTTATCTCTGTGAACAGCACCACCACTGACCGATCCAGTTGCTTGAGCCACACAGCCAGGGGGTCAGCCTCATGCCTTCCCCTCCCAACTCTAATCTCCGTCTCTCGCATGCCCACTTCTGTCTGTCCCCACAGCCACCAGAGCCCGCCCTATTCTGAAGCTGGCTCAAGCGACATGTTCACTAACCCCCGGCTTGGAGCCCCTGCCTGAGTGGAGGGAGGAGGTGGGGACAAGAAGGAGGGCCCCTCACTTAACCTCGTGATTCTTAACCTTTCTGGATCGTGACCTTGACAGTTGAGGGCCCTTTCCCCAGAAAAACTCACGCACGTGCACTCAGGAATTTGTGTGCAAGGCCAGCTTCACGTATGTGACCTGCAGTCACACAAGGTCCCGGGTCGGAAGGGCCCCATGCTTGGTTTAATGCTCCACAACCACCATCTTGAAATCCTTAATTTTTAAACAAGGAGTCCCCCATTTTTGCACTGAGCCCCACAAATTATGCAGCTGATCTTCACTATCCCCATTTTATAGATGTGTCAACAGAGGCTTGGAGAAATTAAATTGCTTGCACT